>JAJOOS010000486.1:0-46716 GCA_029582725.1 Solanum chiquidenum
AAAGAGAGATATTGACTTTTCCACCTAGATAGTTTATTCTCGCACCTTTCCAACACCCCACTCCACACCTCTAATTCTTTGTTTTTAGCACCTAGAGGCAGTCCCAAATATTTAGTTGGTAAAGATTCCACTTGGCAGCCCAAAATAACAGCCAGATCTTGCAAATTCCCAACCTGGTTGATAGGAGAAATGTGACTTTTCAGCCAATTTACATGGAGACCTGAGATACCTTCAAAAATTGTTAGGATGGCTCTCAAATGCCTGATCTGACTTGTCTCTGCTTCACAAAAAATTAAGGCATCATCTGCATAAAACAAATGAGACACTTCCAGATCTTCACCTCTACCTGTCTGAGCACTGAAACCTTTCACCCATCTATTGGCATTTGCTGTTCTGATCATATGATTTAACCCTTCCATAGCTAATAAGAACAAAAAAGGTGACATGGGATCCCCTTGCCTAAGACCCCTGTGGGATTGAAAGAAGCCTTCTGTGTTGCCATTTATTATGAGGGAGAACTTCACACTGGAAATACAGAAACTGATCCGTTTAATCCACCTACTACCAAAACCCAGGTCTTTCAGAATTTTGAGGAGGAAATTCCAGTTGACATGGTCATAAGCCTTTTCAATGTCCAATTTACATAGGATTCCAGGTTGCTTTTGTTTAACCCTTGAATCAACTAGTTCATTAGCCAACAAGGATGCATCAAGTATTTGTCTCCCTTTCAAGAATGCCATTTGGTGTTCATCTACTAGCTTCCCAATAACTGTTTTAAGCCTTTCAGTTATGAGTTTAGAGATGATTTTGTAAACCCCCCCGATTAGGCTAATAGGTCTGAAATCCTTAAGCTCAACAGCTCCAGGCTTCTTTGGGATCAATGCTATAAGGGTGGCGTTGAAAGATTTTTCAAATACTCCCCTCTGGTGGAAATTATGAATAGTCTGCATCAGGTCCTCCTTCAAGATCTCCCAGCATGCCTTGAAAAATTTCAAGGTGTAACCATCAGGACCAGGGGCTTTGTCTCCATCACACTGTTGGATAGTTTGCAACACTTCTGTTTCTGTAAATGGTCTCTGAAGCCATTCATTCTCCTCATTGGTGACTATAGGACAGCCTGTCAAATCAAAAGTAGGTCTCCATGGCTCATTCTCAGTGTAAATATTGGAATAGAACTCTATCATAGCACTTTTGATTTCATCAGATTCTTGCATCTCCTCCCCACTTACAACCAGCCTATCAATTGTGTTGTACCTTCTGTGTGTTGTTGCTACTCTCTGAAAGAACCTGGTGTTCTTATCCCCTTCTTTTAGCCAAAGTGCTCTAGATTTTTGTCTCCATCTCTCTTCATCATGATTGGCCAGTACTTCAAGTTCGACCAGTATTGTTGCCCTAACCATCAACTCTTCTTCGGATAATTCTCTGTCTTCTTGTGCTCTGTCAAGAACTACCAGTTCTTCAAGTAGGTTGTTTTTCCTGTTAGCCATTTCAGAAAAAGTGTTCCTACACCAATCTTTCAGTTTCTGTTTCAGCAATTTCAGTTTAGTGCATAATTTATAATCAGTGCACCCTACAACTGTGAAGCCATTCCACCATTCCTGGACCAGTTCATTAAAACCCTCGACCTTAAGCCACCAATTTTCAAATTTAAAATAAGAATTCCTTTTTTCCCAGTCTCCACACTCCAAAAGGATAGGGTTGTGGTCTGAGGTTACTCTGGGCATGATCCTTTGTCTGATATTCTTGAAGTTTTCCTCCCATTCCGTTGAGTATAAGAATCTGTCTAGCCTTGCATTACTTTGATGGTTTAGTCCCCTAACCCAAGTGTATTTACCTCCGATTAGAATAGGGTCATGTAATTCAAGCTCTTCAATCCATTTGGAGAAATCAGCCATAATGTTAGTTGTTCTAGAGCATCCCCTTCTTTCCAACATTCGTCTGACTGTATTAAAATCTCCCCCTGTTACCCATGGCCCTCCGGACAGTCCCTTCATTGCAGCCAATTCCTCCCAACATTCGAGCTTTTCCTTCCTGGTATGAGGAGCATAGACACCAGTAAAGCTCCAACAAAAAGAATCTTGCAGCGCTTCAAATTTATATGTGATTGAGAAGTTGCCTTCCTCTACTTTTGTACCCCTCCACACCCTACTGTCCCACATTAAGAGGATACCCCCTTTGCTACCATCTGCTACCATAAAACCACACCTCATCCATCTACTTGGCCATAATTGGAGTGCCACTCTTTCTACTCCCTTGTTTACCTTAGTCTCCTGTAAACATATCACGTCAGCCTTCCACTTCTGTAGGTAGGTCTTAACTAAGATTTTTGATGCCTCATTGTTAAGACCCCTAACATTCCATGTTAAGATCTTGACCTTCATTTAAAAGTTAAACATAGGTTCCTCCCCCTGTTCCTTACCCCTTCCACTTCCTTATTAAGACTAGACTGGAGGTTTTTTAATTCATTTTTCCTTCTGCCTCTGTGGTTTCCTTCGGCTGTTTCGTTTTGTCAATTTCCATCTTCCTTTCATCAATTCTCATGAGGAGCTCCAGAGTTTCACTTTCAAAACCCTCGAATGCTACCCCATAGGTATTACTCAACTCCATTATATGAGAATTCACCCAATTAGATGCCTCTGTCTCAATCACCTCGGGCTCTATTGGATTCAGCATGTCAACTGGTTCTGGTTGGTGTATCTGTTGAATTTGTAGCTCTGCTTCTCTAGACTCAGCTTGGTTGGCAGTTGTATTGGTTGGCAGTTGTATTATCATGGTGCATAATTAATAACACATGGAGTCCCTAAGATAATTACACAATCGTTTCCAAACACACTTAGGCCCCATTTGTTTGTATTAAGATTAAGCATCTGATCTGAATGCATATCTAAGTGATTAAGATACGTCGATTAAAGTCTATAACTTGAAAGTGTGAAGGAGTATTTGAAGTTCATAAGGTTAAGACTATTAAGTGTATAAAGGTACTTCATAGAGTTGAACAAGATTTGCATGCAATATTGAAGCTTAAGTATGTGAGCCAACCCACAATGGGTTTCAAGATTGTATGTGGTCTTTTCTGGTTCATGGATTGGTGGAGTGCAAGGCTTTAAGGCCTAAGTTTAAACCTAAGTGTTCGACCATATATTACATCTTGACTACATTGAAGCACCTTGCAAACAGTGAGATTTTTCCAAGGATACGGCCATCTACGAGAGGTTTTACGGCCATAGAAGTCGTTCTACAACCGTGGATTTGACCGTAGAAAGGATCAGAGAAGCTGAAATTGCAGAATCTGAAAAATTTTACAATCCATGGTGGGATCCACAACAAGTTTCACGCCTGTAGATGTTTTACGGCCAATTGCCAATCCGTGGATTTAAGCACGCATAAAGTTTATGAAAGCTTAAAACGTGATCTAAAGCTGATTTCTCATCATTTTTCACATAACTCACCCATAAGCTCTCCAAGGGGGGGTTCTACGATGTCCAAGGTAAGGATCATTCATGGTTCAGACTCGATTTTTGCCCGTTATCGACGTGGTTGCTAATTAAGACTTTCTTCACTTCTAGTTTGAAGCACCATACACCAGCAAAACTCTGGTTGCCAGTGTAGTAAGCAAGGATCATCATATTGCCTCAAATCCAGTGTATCATAAAAGAACGAAACATATTGAGGCTAATTGTCATTTTATTTGTAAGTGTGAGAAATATTGAAGAAAAATATTATTGAATGCGTATCTACATTACAGTGTTGTGAAAAGTGACAAAAAGTGTGCTTAAAGCACGAAGTGAGGCGCAAGCACTACACTTTTATGCTCTGAAGCGAGGCGCAAGCACTGCACTTTTATGCTCTGAAGCGAGGCGCTACTGAAAAAGCGAACGCTTCAGTAGGCGAAGCGAGAAGCGTGCTTAAAGCAAAGGTGACAAACAGCTCGCTTAAATGAGATAAGCGCTAGTTAAGGTTAAAAAATTTCTGTGAGGTTTTTTTTTTTTAATTTATGTAAATATACTTGGGCAACATCTTTCCAATTATTTTCCCTCCTTGGTCGACTGCTGCGACACTCTACAGGTTAGTTCTCTTCTTCTCTTCTCTTCATCTCTTCTTCTCTTTGGTCGACTATTGCTCTGTTTTTTTTTTCTCTTCTTCTCTTCTTCTCTTTGGTCGACTGCTGCTCTATTTTTCTCTTCTTCTTTTCTTCTCTTTGGTTGACTGCTGCTCTGTTTTTCTTTTTTTTTTTGCTGGCTGCTGCTATGTTGTCTCTGTACTTTTTTTCCTTTGTTTTTTTGTTGTTCTGTGACAGAGTTACTGCTGCCCTGTTTATAATGCTATGCTCTGTTTTTTCTTTTTTTTTGTTTTGCTGGCTGCTGCTCTGTACTGTCTCTATATTTTTTTTCCTTAGTTTTTTTGTTGTTCTGTTACTGAGTTACTCTTCTATTTTTGCTTGTAGTAAGCAAGTTGTATTTCTTATTCAATGTCGCAATGAAGCATAGGAGTTTGATCCTTTGTGATTTGGTTATGTATTTGTTTTATATGTTATGACTTGTGAGGATTATTGACTATCTATTTACTTTTAATCTAAGAATATGTTACCTCTATTTAGTTAATTAATATTTTTTATTTTTATACTAAATACCGCTTTATTTGAAAAAAGTGTGCACTTTGCTTCTCACTTCACAGCGAGCCCTCATCACTTTTTTCCGCTTCTCGCTTCCCAAAAAATTGCTACATTATTACAGAGGCCCTATTTATAGACACGACACTAGACTCTTTTTCCAACTAGGACACTACAATACAATCCTTTTCTAAGTAGATTTCTATCTACTATTTCTATTGGTATTCCTATTCTAAGTAGGATTGTATATATTATTCTGGTTTATATTCCTATTCTAAACTCCCCCTCAAGTTGGTGCATACAAGTTATATGTATCTAGCTTGTTACAAATGTAATTAATACGAGGATCAATGAGGGGCTTAGTGAAATATTTGCAAGCTGATCACTCAACTTCACAAAATTGATAGTCCATCTCAATGTGCTTAGTCGTCTCATGAAATACTGAATTTTGATGCATAATGTCTATCAAACATAGAGTGATAAATTCCTGGTGTTGAACTTCCCAAACCAAGCTTGAGAAACCTGTTTCAGACCAATCGGCATACAAGGCTACGAAACTTCCCTTGAGCAACAAAATTAGGTGGTTGTTGCTCCATATAGACTTCTTCACACTGCAGCAATCGCCAGAAAGTGCTCAAAATCTGGTTTAAAATAATTGGATCTTCTTGGAATCAATAGATGAGTCGATGTTAAACAAGAAAGACACCGAAAAACCGACTGAAACATGCTCATGCGTCAGATTATTAAATTTGATGGTTGAAAGTGGTCACAATTTGAGAAATAAAATTATATGAGTAGGGTCATAATGATGGTAGAATGATGGCATGATCCTACTGAAAAATAGAAATTATATGGGTAGGGTCGAATTGACGATACGACCTACTGAAAAGGAGAAATTATGTGTAAGATCGGAATGATGGCACGGTGCTACACAAATCAGACGTGAGTTCTCCGAAAAAAATGCACGGTACTATGCAAATTAAATATGAGAAAGTAGTCACCGGAGAGATACATGATGCTACCGACTACGCTACACAAATCATATGAGAAAGTAGTCACCGAAAAAATGGCACAGTGCTACACAAATCGAATATGAAAAAACAGTCACCAGAAAGATAGCACGATGCTACACAAATAAGATATGAGAAAATAGTCACTAGAAAAATGCACGGTGCTACACAAATCAGATGTGAAAAATTGGTCCAAAAAAAATGCACGGTACTATGCAAATTAAATATGAGAAACTAGTCACCGAAAAGATGCATAGTGCTATCGGCTTCGGAAATTAAATATGAGAAAATAGTCAACAGACAGATACACGATGACCCAACTTTCGCTAACATAATCATTGGTCAGACGAGTGGCAATGAGGAATAGCCACCCGCCGGTAAAGGGAAGCTCTTTGATTCTTTACCAAGATCGTAGAGGCTCTGATACCATGTGAGAAATATTGAGGAAACATATTATTGAATGTGTATCTACATTATTAAATTAAGACCCTATTTATAGACACTACATTAGACTCCTTTTCCAGACACTACAATACAATCCTTTTTCTAAGTAAATTTTTGTATACTATTTTTATTTCTATTCCTATTCTAAGTAGGATTGTATATATTATTCTTGTTCCTATTCCTATTCTAACAGTAAGATTCAAGAAAACTTGATTTCCACCGACAATGTGAAGAAAGGAGAGCAACTGGTTGATTTGCTCACAAAGGCGATGAGTGAGACTCGAGTTAATTACCTTTGTAGCAAGTTAGGCGTGATTAATATCTATACTTCAACTTGAGGGGGAGTATTACAAAATGTATATAGACATCATTCTTAGTAATGTAGCCAAAATTGGGTAGCAGATTTGTAGCAAGCCTTCTTTATTTTCTTTCCTAAGTTGGCACATAATGTATTGTATTTATATCTTGCTTATCTATTGGATTAAGACATTTAACTTCCAGTCAATCACACACATGAACCTTTAGCATCCATTGTAAGTTGGACAAGTATAAATGTGGTACCCTAATAAATATAAAGTAGAGCTAATACCTTTGACAGGAGAATCAGACCATGCAGATGAGCTTGGACTACTGTATGGAACTCCAACCGAACCAAACTTTCTGGATTTGCTAAAGAACTCAGCACGTTTTCTATTCATGTTTATCTGCTTACTACTCTTTGCCCAAACATCTCCGATTCCAGAATATGACAAATCCCTGCATGCAACGTACAGATGTGTGAACGAAGAGCACTACACGTTTCAACACCAAGAAGCAGTTCTAGCATCATATTTTACGTAATATGAGAGAAGAGAAAGAAAAGAAAAAGAAGACCCCTTAAAATGGAAGTGGTTGGAGGTTAGGCGGACAAAAGGATTCTATCTATAGCAAGGAGATTGGCTTAATATTCTCGCTTACCACATTTAGGAAAAGTAAAAGGAAACAGAATCAGACAAAGGCCGCTACACTAAATATCAAATGATAAGATAAAAACATGAGATATACAGGTGGAAGCATCTTTTGGCAAGCAAAAGCAGGGAGTTCCACCTGGCTAGTAAGCAGCACAACAGCCTACTCAGGAACAAAAAGAGACATCAGGAAAGATAGACAATGAAAAGCAGCAAGTTGAGAAGAATACAGATATACAGGAAAAACACAATGTGAAAGATTTAACAAACAAAGGAAAGAAACATCACAATAAAGTGGACACTGTGGAGTTGGTGATCAAAACAGAAGGGGTAAATGATCAAGTGGAAGCAAAAAAAGTGATAGATCAATCAGTAGAAAGAAAGGAAAAGGAAAATCAAGATAATAACAAGAAAACGGCAGAGGAGTTGGTAAACAAACAGAAAATAGAGCAACTCCAAAGGATGATGACAAAACTGAGACACAATTGACAGACAAGGTATCTGACTTGGTACAAAATGTTAAAGAGGTACAACTCAAAGACACGGGGCCACAAAGTACAGAACTACAGAAGGAGCACGGGGTCACAAAGTACAGAACTACAGAAGGAGATCATATGTTATCAAAAACTTCCTAACTTATTCCAAATCCTGAGATCATTCCCCTCTAGAGTTAAAATTTTCACAAACAGCAGAAAAGATATCAAGCCATTCAGGTTCTTGAATTTCTGGACAAAACATGAGACTTTTAAAGCTTTGATTCAAGAGAACTGGAATGCTGAGTTTTGTGGCAATCCCTTCATTGTTTTTCAACATAAATTGAAAAAGGTGAAAAGAGCTCTAGTGAAGTGGAGTAAAGACACTTAATGAATTATATTTCAAGGGCAATTTGAAGAAAATCCAGGTCCTCCAAAAAGGAAAAGTTTATATAAAGTGCAAGCAAAACTCAGCAAAGATATCTACATTTGGAGGAAAAACACTGGAAACACAGGTGTTTAAAGTGGCTTCAAGATGGTGAAAGGAAAACAAAGTTTTCCATGTTTATGTGAATGGTAGAAGAAAGAAGCTAAGACTCACAGATATTCAATGCAGAAGGGGACAGACAGACATCAAGGAGATAGCAGATGAGGCTATTAGTTTCTTTCAGAAACAATTAACTGAGGAGCATATGTCAGAAGATTTTAACCTACTCAAAACACATTACTAATTTGATTGATGAAGAGAAGCACATAAAGTTAACTGAATTAACAACAAAAGATGAGATTAAAATGGCAGTTTTTGAGCTGAGTGGAGAAAGTTGTAGTGGTCCTGATGGCTTTACAGGGAAGCTCTATCAAACAGGTTGAGAAACATTAAAAGAAGATGATCAATATAGTGAGGGCTTTCTTTGTTGGACAGGATACTCCCAAGTCCATCATATACACTATCCTGGTTTTATTACCTAAGGAGGAGAAGACAAACATCTTTTCAGATGTAAGATCAATAAGCCTGAACAACTTTAGCAATAAGATCTTATTCGGGGTGTTGCATGATGATTGATGAATCTATTACCTGGTATTATATCACCAAATCAAGCAGGTTTTGTTAAAGGAAGAAGCATTGTAGAGCATGCGTTATAACTTACGAGCAAGGGACATAAGAAAGAGGACCAAAACACCTAATGTAGTGATAAAGCTTGATATGACAAAGGCATATGATAGATTATCTTGGTTGTTTATCACCAAAGTGCAATTTGGATTCTCAGAGGTGATCGTTGATATGGTTTACAGAACCTTGTCACCTAACTGGATGGCTAGATATGATAAAATACCTGGAGACCTACAAACCAACACTGCACTATAAAACGATACAATGGACTTTGCCAGAGGTCGGAAGCAACAAGTGCAACACAAATTGGGCCAGCAGGGGCTATCCTGGTAGAAGTTCATATGGTTTTTGCTTAAGGAATCACCATGGAGACTTGTTAAACGCTCAAGCAAAGGAACTACCAAAAAATCACCTTACATTCCTTAGGAAAATTCTGCCATTTTTCGTTATCATTCATGCCATATGGGGTACATACCTTTAAATTAAATATTCTTTAAACTTTAATAGCATAAATATTATTAAATATAATTTTTTGGTTAAGTTTTGTCTATAACCAAATAAAATATAAATGCTAATGGTGTTATAGGCGTATACAATAACATTCAAAATAAGATATGGACAAACGAGGTTGTTATAGAGAGGCTTCACTGTAATTCCACTATACACACTTGTTAGGGGGATGAACAAAGAATTTTCAAAGGATAGAAAACGAAAAGAGCCAAAGGATATCTTTCAGTCATTTGTATTTTGGTGTAAACATAGCTGGACGGATTTTTGAAAGTTAAATGTTGTACATGATATTGTCATTGGTGCGTAGATTAAAGACAGATTATTTATTTATCAAAAAAGGAAGATAGAATTGAGGCCAATTATACTGCATAACAGAGAATGACCATGAAGAAACAATTCAAAAGAGAACTTAAGACAAGAAATTACCTTGACGCATGCCGCTGCATAGAAGTAACAGCAAAGCAAATAAGCCACCAAGAACTGAGCACCAAGATCGCTAAAGGAGAATCAAGTGTGCTCTAGCAAAGAAAAAGACAAAATTAAGTGCACTAAATCTTATGTTAATAACAGCGTCAAGCATGTGTCCGCATGTGTATTAGATTAATTTGACTACATCATAGTGCAAAAATATAAATGGCACATCAGAATTTTCATAGATACTTCATCCCTTCCTAGTTATTTTTCTATTATATAAACCATAAAAATCATTTTATAGATAGCACACCAAGATGATGCCAAAATTACATTGTCTAGCATTGAGCTTCTAAAAAGTATGGAAAACTATCAGGAGAATGTGGACTGATTTCAATGCGCATGTGACTTTCAGAGTGGGAAATGGCCGGATGATCAGCTTCTGGAATGAGATTTGGCTAGGTGATGTGAAAATGAGGATACTCTATCCTGACTTGTACATTATAAGCCTACAACAGAATGACACTATAGCGCAAATGTGGAGTCCTCAAGGCTGGAACCTTATTTTTAGAAGGGCTCTGAATGATTGGGAGGTAGGAAGAGTAGCAGAACTACTTCAGACCTTAAATTTGTTTCTTGGCATCAACGCAGAGCCCGACAAACCAGTTTGGAAATTGCATAGCAAAGGAGTCTTCTTGTTACTGGGAAAGGAACACTAATCACCTTTTGACAACAGTCTGGCCCTGGAAATTAATATGGAATATTAAGATCCCTTTAAAAGTTGCATGCTTCACTTGGTTGGTAATTAGAAGAGCTTCTCTAACCCACGAAGTGCTACAAAGAAGAGGTATATAGATTTGTTCAAGATGCTATATGTGTGAACAAGAGGCCGAAGTAAATGACCATTTATTTTTGCATTGCAAGGTGGCTACAGATCTGTGGAACATGTTCGTTTGTATACTTGGGGCAAATTGGACAATGCCCAGAATCACTTTTGAGGTACTAACACACTGGCAAGGAATTGGAAAGAGAGGATCAAAGGAAGATTGGTGGAAAAATGTCCCTGCTTGCATTTGGTGGACACTATGGAAAGAAAGGAATGAGTGGTGCTTTGAAGGGAGGGTCAGCAGCTCCCAGATGATCAAGACGAGATGTCTAAGTCTTTTGTATTTTTGGTGTAAACAAGATTTAGTGGGGGAAGTAGATAATTTAGGGGAGTTTATAGGCCTTTAGAAAATGTGTTTTTGGATTTGAGAATGATGGCACCCCCTGGGGGTTTGTAAATCCCTCCTCATCAATTTTCTTGATGAGTTCTTTTGTGTGAATACAAAGTTACCTATTTCAAAAAAAAAAAAGTTTTCCCAACCCCAAAAGTATAGATGACGTAAAAGAGAGTTCTTGATCTTCAACATTGGTTTTCAGTTCCTTATTTCTTTAATCAAGTAATAATACTTTATTAACAATGAACACAAAACATATACTTGTATATAAGGAGTAAACCAAAAAGTAGAGAACTTCACAATATATATGATTTTCTAAGAATGACATTAATTCTTCTATACCTAAAGGAAATTTATGGGTGCAGCAAAAGAGAACAAGGGATAAGATGCTATCCTCAAGTCTGCAAAATCCTTCTCTATTCCATCAAGGTTCTCCTAAATCTTTCTCCATACGATCAAAATAAGTGCTATTAGAGCAATATCCCACGCCCTGACCCTACTCCCCATGCCTACCCTGAATGATTGTATTCCCGAAAAACTATATTAAATGATAAGGATAAACGAAAATAAAGTAGTACAAGTAGGTGTGTCACCTAAGAACAGTGTTATCAAAAGCACGCTTAAGCCCTGAAGCGAGGCTTAAAACGTGTTGAGCGCTTCGCCTCGCTTCATGTGCGCTTTAGTGTCGTCATCAAAGTTCTAAGGCAAACGTTTCCTTGCCAATGAGCCTCTTATGAAGAAGTGAAACTAAATAATTGATATTTCACTTAATCATAAATTATTTTCAATTTCTTTGGTCATATATTTGTCATTCATGTTTATAATTATTAGTCTTGGACTAAACATATATATTTGTATTCTTTTCTCCCTTTGCACCTTTTTTCATTAAAGTCCACGCTTTATTTCTCTTAGCGCTTAAAGCCCCCACGGACCTTAGAACTTTTTTGCGCATTTCGCCTTTGATAACACTGCCTAAGGATACAAGGCCAAAGTTAAGAAAGCAAGTAGGTGCATCACATGCTTACCAAGTTTAAGGCCCAAACTAATAAAGGCCAAAGGGAGATGTTTCTTCCTCGATCTAAAATCCTGAATCATAAATAAGTGGCCTCATTTGGTATGAACTACCATCATTGGATTTATATAATAACCAGCCTTTAATGTTGGGTTGATACAGTGTTTTGGATGGCGAGAGGCGACAAGGGCCTGCCTCGCCACGCGGCGAGGCGCTCGCCTTTTTGAATCGCGGCGCCAATTAATACCAAAAATTAAAAATATTTAATTGCATATATAAATATCCAAAATCTCAATAGCAATAACATATGTTAGCAAATATTCCAATTCAAAAACATAACCCTAACGAGATAAGAGATTTAGGTTAATGAGTATAAATAAGTCAAATATTTTATTTTATTTTAAAATGTAGGCAGTGGGCAGTGGCTTCAGTTCTTCTTCAGAAATTAGACTTCACAATAAAAAACAGAGGGACTGAGAGAGTACTAAAAACAGAGCAAAAGAAGAGAAGAGAGATTGATTCGAGAAAAGAAGAGGAGAGATTCGAGAAAAGAAGAGAAGAGAGAAGTCAGGACTCGCGTAAGAGAAGAGAGAACTCGCAGCAGCAGTCGTCGCGAACTCGCAGCAGCAACAGTTGCGACTCGCGACTTCAAGTTTCCAGTCGAACTCGCAGCAGCAGCAGTCGTCGCCTAAGTTGCGCGGACTCTTCACTTTTGATGCCGCACCCGTGTCGGATTCTCCAAAAATACACTACTTTTGGTGTATCCGACACGCACCCTTGGCATTATTGAAGAGTCTGAGCAACATAGGTCGTCGCGAACTCTAATTCCAGTCGAGGTATTGATTTCAAGTTTCCAGTCGCGAAATGAGAAGGAGCAGTCACGACATCAAGTTTGAAAAAATACCTAAAAAAAACCCTAATTTGGCTTTTAATTATTAAAATTCAGACTTTAAAAAAAAAAAAAAAAAGGCGACGCCTATTGCATCGCCATTCCACGTCACCGAGTCGCCTTGGCTCGCCTTTTTTACCTCACCACGCCTCGCCGAAAATAGGCGCAGATCCCTCGCCACGCCATGCCTTGTCGCCAAAGGCAAAAGGCGCTAGCCTTTAAGAACACTGGGTTGATAAAATCCTCCTTAAGAGATAACCTAATCAAAACATGTTGATTACGGAAGGAACCAATCTAACAGTTTCCCTTCATACTATATTGTGTTGGAATAGTCGATCTCAATTCCTCAAACTCAAGCCATCCATATGAAAATTTGCCAGCAGCATGTTAGAGATTTTCAATGATGACAATTCTTTCAACTTCCGCTTTAGTCCATCCAATATATTGTTCTCCATGTAGCATCGTAACTAGAATGGCAATGGTACGGTTCTGCATGGCGTTCTTCATCGTTTGAGGTTTCAAGAGATTGGAGTACATATTGGGTATGGAGTTGGTATGGGGTTGACTTTAGAATTCGAGGGATGTGGAGCTAATGGGGTCGTTGAAGAAGAAGGTTGCACCAGAGACTGCCTAAGGCGAAAATCCAAGTGTATGTAGGGTTAGGGTTTTACATGAAAGAGAAGGGAGCTCCATTGCTATTACAGAATTCTCATTAAAGGTCACCACACTCCAAAATTGTCCTTAACATAGCTATGAAGATATGGCCCTGGCCTAACTCAACCCCAAAAGTTAGCTCATGTGGGGAGGATTGCCCAAGTCCATATAAGGAGACCACCAGTTCATTCCCCTACCAATGTGGGACTTTTATCCACTCTAACACCCCCCTTCACGCCCAGGCCCAACTGGAGCGTGGACCACGAGTCCAAACGGGGATGGACCTGGCTTTGTAGCATGTTAAATTAGGTCTTAGGCTAACTCACACTTCAAAAGCTAGCTCAAAGGGAGGAGGACTTACCCAAGTCCATATAAGGAGACCACCGGTCCATTCCCCAACCAATGTGGGACTTTTTACCCACTCTAACAATAGTCATTGCAGAATAATTGTATTCTTTCTCTTGCTCTGTTTCTCTATTCTATTCTTAATCAAAGTTTCACTATTAAATTTCTAATCAACTGAAGACAAAAGATAATTGTGATTTCTGCTAGAACCTAGCAACTGAGCATAGGAAGAACATATATGTGTACATAAAATGCCATCATATCAACATCAAAGTAACTGAACAAAAGAAGTTCTCAAAACCTGGAAGATGAAGGTAATGCCAATGATGAGTATGGCCCATTTAACAAATTGCGCGACACCAACATCCACATTACCATCATCTGATATAACAAATTTCCGCACCAACCAATATCCTAGACCAGCTCCAGCAAGGATGATTCCGACAAGAATAAATACAGCGACCTGAAATCAAGATGAAATCCACTAAGATACACATCCATGATCTTTTTTGGTGCAAGTCACATATTCAAATGTATAAATGAAACATATCAAAAGACTCATAGGAAATTAACATCAAACTGGTTCTTTATGGAAGATACTTCCATACAAAAATCTTGCAGTACACATCAAGTTGCAAGGGCCCAAGAAAGTTTTATGAGCAAGAATAGAGTCAAATTTCTTTTCCAAAATGAATACGGTTTACGGGAAGAAAGTCAACATATGAAACTGAACTCCAATACAGTAAATAGAAGTACCCATCAGGGGGAGATTGAATAAGGAATTGACTTCTCTAAAAAGAAGAGAATACTATTTCATCAGCATCTGACACTGCTTTACTTGGCTTATCTAGTAGACTGTTTTTAGCTTTTACGTGTCCAGAGGGAGAAAACATTTAGCTTTAGCAAGTGCTACTACTCCTATGTTTTTGGTAGTTAGTGATTATATGATGTTCTTTTCGCTCTTGGAGTAAGAAAAATATGTCTGAAAGATGCGTGACAGTGAAATCAAGAGATTCCAGAATCTCTCTTTCCTGATCAAGAATAAGAATAGCCAGCAAGGTCTTCCTTATTATACGTGCGTGCAAGAGATTTTGTTTAGTGTAAGGAGCAAGGCAGAAGTCATAAATAAAATCGAACACCCTGTTTCATTCTCTGTTCATTGATGATACATGAACTAGTTTTCGGATATCTATCAGATATGAGTGTATGGAGGTATCCAATACTAGTTTATTTTTGACAAATAATTGCAAAGTAACACCTTTTTTTTTTAATTATCGCTCATCTAATATGGGTACGGTGACCACACCCAGTTTCTAAGGCATCATTTGGCAGGTTAATTTATCAATCTCAATCGGCAAACTGAATATACTACCTCCGTCCCATAATACGAGGCACAATTTGACTTCCAATTAGTTTGACCAATGTTGGCCTTGAAACAAGCAATAACATAATTACTATCCAAAAATAAAATTATACTTGCTTCAACTATGTCCACTGTGCTCTTTCCTCGTAATAGTTTCAACTTCAAATATCAGAATTACCAACAAAAAAATTGCACTCAAAATTTTACTAAGCTTCACTTCCAAACGTTAATTATCATACCGTAAATATTGGGTCAGGTGTCCTCAACCCTCCCTCCACAAAATTCAGTTTAATTTAGCCAATTTACCCTAAAAAGGTTTAATAGATCAATCTACTTATGAACCATTTGAGGTTTTACAACATTATGAACAAAGAGGTTAAGCAGTCTTTAGCAATATGTATAGAAATATGCCTTTACACAGACTATGGTATTCCTAGCTGTCTTCACATGATACTTGTATGTTAGGACTAACTCAAGTTCCCAATCATGTGTCCATTAAGATGTTCAACGATTAATACAAAGCATAAACCTGTAGGTGTTCAAACACAAATGAACGGCAGTGAGACTTAATAGTAGGCAAAACGTAAATTGCCATGGATTTTAGAGGCTTAGGATCAGAAAAACATTAAAGCAAAGCTAAAACGATTCAGCCACAATGACGATAAGCCACACAGTAACAAGACGAGATAAGAAAGGAAACAGTCTAGGATTAACACATGGGTCAACTGTTAAATGAACATCCTATTTATTGCAAAGAGAGAACATACAGGATTGTGGAACTCTTCACTTATCCCTAAGTTTGAGACAATGGAATTTATCAGCATAGAGAATTGATGCACCAAAACTGATCCTGCTCCAAGCTGAAATAAGATTCAGATTGAAGATAACTAACGAACCATCAGCACAAGCAAATTTATCACTGCTGAAAATGAATTGTTTGGACTAAATATCTAACCACTGATCCATAGATAGTCAGGTAGAATATATTTTTCCTTCCAGTTGGCAGCAATTTCATCCCCTGTAAAATGAAGCAAATGTAACATACCAGATGTTATTAGGGAACTCTTAAGAGAAACTCAGTCAGAAAGGCTTGTTTTGTATTGACGAAACTTGTATAAGCTAGTTAATTTTCTTTCAAATGTCAATCTGATAAATCCAGGTGATATAAACATACAGCTCTTTGCAAGATCTTGTAGCTCAATGTTCCACGTTTCTCTCTTAGACTCCCCCCCCCCTCCCAAAATTTTACATATTGAAGTCTAATCCCTAGATAAATGGTTATCATATTCCATGCAATCTTTTTGTTTATATCACCCTAGTTCTTGTCAGGTGTTATTCCTAATAAGTGTCTATGCATATATTTGTATCCTCTTGCAGTCCTTTTCTTTTCTAACTTATCAACAATCATATGGGGCCGCATCAAACAAAAATGGAAGTCGATTGTCATCTAATATGGCTCTCATTTGCTGGTCCCGTGTGTGTGTGGTGGAGGGGGGAGGGGGGATGTTTACAATTGGAAAATTAGATGACATCTTATTTTTATGGTAACTGATGTTAAATCTTTTTATAGATGAGCACATCCAGTCTACTCTGGCATTAGATCTCACATTGGGGATGTGTTTTCCACCAATTTCACTAGTGATTGACTGGAAAACTATGGTTGAAGGTACTTAGTATGGAGAACAGAATGTATTTCATTTCGGGAGAAAATCATATGATCTAACTGAGTGTAGCACTGATTCGGAGATAAGGTTTGAGTGGGTTGAGCGTAGCAAGAACTTAATACCAAGGACAACAATCAGCAGGAAGATTCTCCTATGGATATGCCAGTCAATGCGAAGAGTGTCAAAGAACCAAGGTAATGTCCTCAAAAGAGAGAAACATGGACCAAACCTTGCAAGTTTTTTTGCTCTCAGAAGTTCAATCACTATGACCGTTATTTGAGTGAGGTCGCAGTACAGAAACATATAAAGTCAGTTACTATTATACCAGAGAATACATTAAATGCAGGTTGGAAGGATGTAGCAACAAAAAGGAAGGCGTCACTACTAAAAGAACATTTATTACATGTGAGAGAACACCTATTACAAGTGAAAAGCAGAGTGTTGAAGGAACTAATATTGAGGTGCTGGCTAAAAGAAAATGGAAGATCAATGACTTACAGATGATGCAGTCAACTGAGAACCCCATCAGAGTCAAAGGAGCTACCTACCCTTCAAAATCAGATCTCCTGAGTAGATGCATAGTTGGAAGATTCATTGGCGACTATGAAACTCCAACTCATAATGAAGTGTCTAGATGGATTTGCAGCACACGGAAATATGCTAATGCTGTTCAGATGAATGACATGGATGGTTTCAAATTTCTATTTGAGTTTACGATGAGGAAGATGGTGGAACATATTTGGTTGGTGAATGGAGATGGCAGGGAAGCACCTGGGAAGTCATGAACCATAGGTCTAGTAAGTTTATTAGGCTTGGCAAAGGCATTGGTATTAACCGAGCAGCTAAAAGTTGAGCTATAGGGACATAAGGGCCAACATATACACAGAAACAGCTCTAGACCCCTACAGGAACGGGTAAAAGTAATAAATTGAAGCAAATAAGACGGTTATCCCACACAAGCCTCAATGTACACATAATATAAATAGGAAAAAGACCTAAACTATTTTGATACATAC
Source organism: Solanum chiquidenum (assembly GCA_029582725.1). Classification (NCBI taxonomy): domain Eukaryota; kingdom Viridiplantae; phylum Streptophyta; class Magnoliopsida; order Solanales; family Solanaceae; genus Solanum; species Solanum chiquidenum. Next base: position 17,679 of record JAJOOS010000486.1, read on the forward strand.
ATAAAAGTGAGGACAGCAGAAAAACCATTCCACAGCTAAAGATGAATAACTTTACCTGGAATAGAAGGACAATGATGACAAGACAAACTCCAATAGCCATTGAACTGCTGTAGTAAAATGGAACCCAACTACTTACAATAGGTGCCGCGAGCAGCAGCATTATACCAAATGCAAGAAACAGCAGACGCCATCTTTGTAAATCTGCACATCGTAAAAAGGAGGTAACTAAGCAGTAGACAAGAAACAGAAGGAAACAGATTCCACAGATCCCTAAAGTCCCAATCATAACAATGCATCTGCCCAACCTTCTTCAATAGTTACAGTAACAGAACCAGAAAGACCACCAACAAGCTTCACATCAAGAATTCTATCCTCGTAAGGGGACATGACAGAGTTCCATGGCCCTTTCTGTAAATTCTTCCATGCATCATGTTCACACTGGCACAAGCCAAGAGAAGAATTCCTGCAAGATAGAAATCCCTGAGTCAAAATCTCCAATGGAAAAGAATAAATCATGTCAGAGAAACTTGAGAATAGAGGCATTCTCTACTTACTTGTGAAAGCATATCTGTAATTTTCCCAGCAATCTATCTGGGGTTACTGCTGATGGGGCCCAACTAACTCGATATGCACTAGAATAACTGCTAAGTCTCCATCGTGATAGACCAGTGATTAGTATGCGTTCACATAATACATCGTCTTTTGACAAAGGGTCTGTCACAAATTTAATTGGAGTCACATCCAGTATCTGATTTTTCAATTTGACACCTGTCATGTCAAAAACACTAAGTTGAGTAATTCAAGATTGAGTGCTAACATCAAGATAGTATTCTCTGACAACTTATGTGAGTCAGCATCTGATTCATTTTCACTATCAAGGATATCAATCTCAAGAAAAAGCTATTTTATGCAGACCTACAGAAATTAAAAATTCAAGTTTGCGGCTTTTTATTTGCCCCCAGGAAATTGAGTATCCTCAAACCTTTAGAAAGCTATCTTCTAGAGTGTTCTTTCCCAGGTTAAAGATGCAAACATCGGTCTTTGTAACATCTTAGTTGACTTGACAAATCCTTTATGGACTAAATCATATATATAGTTTATAGATGTCATTGTAATGCTTTTCAGATAATTGGAATTGAAACAGTTGAGAAGTTTGTGACAATTGTTCATTTTTTAAATGGTATGTTGTCCAAAGAACCCACAATTAATTCCTTGACTTCTAGCTTTTCTCTTTCTCAATATTCTTTTTGACAGTGCATCACTTATAATCTTTTTCTTTGCTTAGTCACTACTGCTAACCCTGCATCTTTTTTATCTCTCCTTGAGCCGAGGGTCAATCGAGACAACCTTCCTGCCATCACAAGATAGGAGGTAAGGTCTGTGTACACACTACCCTCCTCAAACCCCACATGTGGGATTTTACTGGGTTTGTTGTTGTTGTAGTCACTACTGCTCACCAAACAGCCCAGGATTCACCTCCATCTTCTTGCTACATTATGCCTCCAATATATATATTAAAGGAGTCTCTATGTGGCCTGGGTATAGCTGTGTTGAATGGGTATAAGTGCTTGGTGTCTCTCCTGCAGAATGCATTAAAAACAAGCCAAAAGTGAGCACAACCGAGCAATTTAACCGGCACTTGTACCAAGATCCTTCCAAGCAATATTTTGCTCTACATTTTTTTTGGTTTAGAATTTTTGCTATACAATTTTATTTTTTTTTGATAATGCTAACATTCTGTATATTAACAGGCATACTAAACAACTACAAAAAAGGATCTTCCTGACTATTTTCCTTTTACATAATGTCTAACACATCAAAATATCTTCTGTTTCTTTAAAGCACTCCTAACTACACCAAAAATAAAAACAGACCAAACAATTCATCTTCAACTTCTTAATAATACATTGCTTATCCTCAAAATCTTCATACAGTCCACAAAATACATGTTGGGGCAATCCTCCGTCTCTCCTTCGCCTTGGACAAAATACCTTCTCTGCCCCAACACTCTGGTACCTCCTTTGCCCTTGCTGGCATCACCCACAAGATACCCCTCAAGTTAATCAAAATTTTCCAGATCTTTGCAATGTAAAAAAAGATAGTTGCTTATCTCTGTCTTTTCCCCACACAAAAGCTCTGGAACATAACTGGAGTCCCTACTTCTCAGTTTTGCCTGTGTTAATACAGCCTCTTTTGCCACAAGCCAAGTGAAGCATGCTACTTTATACGGAATTTTCTCATTCCAGATCATTTTCCATGGTCAGCATCCCACTTGGTTGTTGACTTAGATCAGTTACCTATATGCTTCATTCACTTTATATTTTCCCTGTGTATTTCCTTGTGATACCATACCATCCACATCTCCAGTTACACCCTCAAATTGGGGTAGTGTTCTATAGAACTCAGTTATCCTCAATCCCCAATCATTTAAGAGTCTCCTAAAGCTTAAGTTCCAACCTGTTCAGAATAAACTTCAGCTACTATTGCCTCCTGTTGTTGGCCTAAGTTGTAAATGTCTAGAAAAGTTTGTTGCAGAACCCCTTGCCCCATCCACTAATCCTTCCAAAAGTTTATATTCACACTATTCCCTACTATAAACCTTGATTTACTTATCATTTTGGCCACAGATTTCTAATGGATCTCCTCACACTGCATCCATAAGGGATATTTACTGGATTGGTGGTCCAATTTCCTTCTTCCCCCATTTTCTTCTAATTACTTCCTTGCATATAGGATTTTCTTCGGAAGAAAATCTCCATAGTCATCTCATCATCAAACTTTGGTTCTGCGCTTTCAAGTTCCTGATTCCCGTTCCCCTTCTTTCTTGTTAATTGTCAAGATATCCCATTTGACTGAGTGGATCTTCTTTCTATCATCATTACCCTGCCACACAGGAAGTCTCTCCTTAGTTTATCATATCTATCCACAACACTAGCAGGGATTGGATATATAGACATCATGAAAGTTTGGAGAGCATCCAAAACACTATTAATGAGTGTCAAATCTAACCCCAAGGCATAGGTATTGCATTTTCCAATTTGTCAGCTTCTTCTGGCATTTCTCCATCACTCCATTCAAGACCCCTTTGATTTTCTCTTTGCTCCCAAAGGCATGCCCAAAAAAATATGTGATTCTCCCACTTTGCCTCCCAAAATATCAGCTAGCATATGAACCTCTTCCACAACATTTACTGGTAAGTGTAGCTCTAACCCCAGGTAATATGCAGCCCTGAAATGGCCTCAAATGCGATGAAATTAACCCTCAGAAATCTGAGTTGATCCTTGTTAGCATTACAGCATATTGTAAATGAGTTATTTCCATGTTGTTGTCTTAATCGGGAATTAGCTTCAACGTTTTTGTCCATTGAAGGAAAGCTAACACACGTGAGAGTAGCAACATACACTCCATGACAGTCATGAATGTAATCTGGAGTTTCAAATTCTTAAATTCAAAGTGCCACAAACGTGAGTCGAATCAAGTGGTTGTTATTGCATTAGTTTGGACACACTTTAAGGAGCTCGTACACAAAATTTGGGGCCTATTTAGAGAAGATTTGAGCTGATATCCATAGAATCCGCCACTGAAGAGCTCCGAAGCTCAAATTTTAAAATTCAGAGTGCCACAAATGTGAATCGTTTCGTGTGAGTAACATATCAAAAGAAGCGAAACGTCGAGCGCTCATATCTAAAATGTGGCCCTGTTTAGAGAAGATCTAAGTTGCACGGGATAGAAAATAATTTCCAGCTCATTGAAGAAGATGACTTGCTGCAAATTTCCTGTTTTTGTGCCCTAGGACAGTGAAGGAGGAGCTAAGCATTGAAACATTGAAGAACAATTCGGGTACACAACCAGTTCAGCTCCATGAATTGCTGCCCAGAAAATTGTTAACTTCATGTCCACGAAACACCAGAACCAGCTGCACTTTGTCTCCACGAAGTTTGTTCATTCCCACGAAGTTGCTGCCTAATTATACATTTGAAATTGTTACTGTCTTTTGAATGAGAGTTTAGAAACATGAAGAAGAAAGCTGAAAACACCGGCAGCCATTGAAGCTTGTCCAAAGGCTTGAGTTTGAATTTTGACTTGCCACAAACGAGCTCCGTTTTGAGTGGTTAATATATCAAAAGAACTGACACGTCGAGAGGAGCTCATACCTAAAATTTGGGGAGATTTTGGAGAAGGTATCTGGTGGTTTTGCATCAATTTATAGCAGCAGCTATATGAAAAATGTAATTAACACCTGGAAAAAAATTCCAGACTTGTATGATGCGGAAATAACCACTAGTTTACTGTTTTCATTCCAATTTTCTTTAGAGCTCTTTAGTTAGATTACATTGAGTATTAATCCTACTTGCATTAATCTTGTTTATTTTTGTGTCTGTATTTCTGTCGTGCCAATTTCGTTGGAGCTTTTCTAGTTTGACTTTGGTGCTAACTATTTGATTCAAGTATGTTAGGTTTTAGAGTCATCCGTAATTCATCAAAACAAAATTCATTATATCCCTAAGGTTGGTTTGAGACTTGTGACAAGCGATTGATATGAGCAAGAATGGTACAAGTATGTAGTAGACAAAAAGGGAAAATTTCTCTTTCCACCTACTTCTCCTAATCCTCATCAAGGAATTTTAAGCACTTACTCTAAATCCCATAAAAATGAGAGATGAAAGATTGAGATAGGAGCAAGGGAATAAATCGTGGCAACTCTATGATGAAAAAAGGAGAGGATGTGCGGAGTGAAGTAAGAGAGTCGCCACAAAACCAATCTAACCTTCTTCTTTGTTCTTAACACAGACTCCTAAAAACGAGCCTACACTTAGGGGTCGTTTGATTGGGAACAAGTTATCTCAGGATTAGTTATCCTGGGATAACTTATCCCACCATGTATATGGGATAACATATCCCATCACTATAATATAAATGGTGGGATAAGTTATCCCAAACATGGTAACCAAACAAGATACAAAAATTTTATCTCATTCTATTTTCTTATCCCATCACTATTTATTTTTATTCCACACACCAAACAACTCCTTAATGAAACAAGTATGGTAGTCTCCTTGAATAAATGACTTGACGTGCTTGAAAACATGGGATTGGGAGCTTTGCCCCAAGGTAAAGAAAATCTTTTGAGACCTTGAACGTACAACAGTTAAACTTGACACTCTGAATATTTTGAATGAACAAAGTGTGCGAGATAGCTTGTGTTCATGTGAGCTTAACAGGTTAGGCACCTCTAGTTATCTCCTCAACCAAGAAAATACATAGTAATCCAAATTTCATTGATAATTATACAATATATGTACACATAACAGGCAGTCCTTTCAATACTGTTCAGGTAATCAAGTGAAGCCGATACAATCTCCAAAGTCCACAAATATATCTCATGAACTCTTTTATTGTACCCTAAATATAGAGAAGGTTTCTAGTCACAAAAAAATTGTTCGCTAGTTCGGCTTCTCAATAAAGCAACATGTGGCTATAATTTTCAATAGCTATTTTGAACCCTATGAGTTGATGAAGTATTTGTGAGTATTAAAATTGTCAAAAGAGCAAAATTGGAATGCCCCAAATTCAAATATAGACTACACAAGAAGAACATGTAAAGGAGAAAGTCATAAATTAAGAGAGAGAAAAAAAGAGAATAGGGGAAATAGAGTAACCTTGGAGAGCAGCAACGTGAGTAGTTGAAAGAAACAGAGAGATGCAAAAGAGTACGGGAAGAAGAAAAGCATTGCTGCCGAAGAAGAAGAGGAACCCCATTAATGGATCCACTTCCCAAACTCTTCCTCTTCCTCTCTTCCTCTCTTCCTCTCTTCAGTTTGAAATGAAAAAGAATTCAAAGGCGGTACATGCCTCGAGAAGACGCAACCAATAGGTACTTGTGTGAGCCTTCCTCCCACTCTTAGGACCCGTTTGGCCATATAATTGCCAAAATAAAATTTTGGGAAATTTGACAAATAATGTTTTGTTCATATAATTTGTCATTATTTGGCAAATATTTTTTATAAATAACTTAAATTTTCAAATACTAAAAAAATTTCGTATTTGGGAGCTTTTAAAAATTCAAATTCTACACCAAATTTTTATTTTTTATAAAAGCACCTTCTATAGTTATTGTTTGCGTTGTATTACATTTTTTTTACGTGAACAACAAAGTAGTGATGGAATATTCAATGAATATGAAAGTGATGATATGGTTGTTGATGAAAATGACGAAAAATCGGCTAAGGGTAACAAAGTCATTAACTTCGTCTACTTCACGATGTATAGAATGATGTGTGTTGTACTCAATTCGAACTACAACATTGCTCCAGTGTCATGGACACTACTTGTTATTTGCTGCAACGAAGATTCAATTAACATATAGAAAGAAAATATTTATATATATATATATATATTATGTGGATTTTCATTAGGCATCGCTGAAATCCTAAAGTTGACAACAATTTTCACTTAGACATTTTAACTAGATTTTTTTCATTTTAGACATCTCATATCAAACCCCGTATGTCATTTTGACACTTTTTTCACAAGCACTTGTTGACTCCAAGCGTGTATTAACCAAGCGCATCTATATGGATTAGATGGCCAATTATATCATGCCAACTCATTTAAAGTCTATCATATTAAAGAAAATTATAAACTAAAGAGAAAAAAATAAAGATCAAAATACATGACAAAGTAACCAATGAAAATATGACATGTGGTCTTTTTATCCAAAAAAATAAATAAAATATTTTGAGGAAAACTATATGCACAGCGGAAGTATACTAGAATCATACAACTTACATGAATAATAGACAACACATAGTTTATGCTAGAACAAGTACAATCATGTTAGAGCACATAAACTTTCTGAAATATAATTCAACAATTACCTCTTGAAGCGTGAGTAGATACCAAGTGAATCCACAAGCTAGAACCTTCAAACGAATCCACAAGCTAGTCCACAAACTGGACCAGAGTTTTGTCGTCTTCTACAGTGATCCAAGTTCACTTCCGAACTCTCCCAATACTTGGGTGAGAAAGTATCTTATATAAAACTTATTCTCCTTCAAGGGTTAGAAGAATCCCTATTTATAGAGATTTCTTCCTCGTCCAAGGAGGAGAAGAAACACAGTCTTTCCTTAGAATAGAAAAAGATATGTACTTCTCCCTTTCCTTAAATTGGAAAAAGATATGTACTTTTCGCTTTCCATAGAATAGAGAAAGACACATACTTCTCCCTTTCCTTAGAATAGAGAAAGATACATACTTCTCTCTTTTCCCCTTAGAATAGATTCTGAGTTTTAGTTAAATATGGGCACGGTAGGGACCACATAATTAATTACTGAGGCTTCCTATTATGGAAATAATTCTAAATAATTAATTTGAATTATTCTTACTATAATAAATTACAAATCATTCCACTATAAATTCGTAATTGCACTCCTCTATTTATATTTCAAAATTTCCCATTAAACACATGTGTAATTCTCATGTTAAGATTACATATACTAATCAATAAATTAAATTACTGTGAATTTAATTCAATGATCAATTTCATTTAGAGCACTGTTTAACTTATTTCATGTGTCAGATTCATAAATCCACTTGCAAGGTTTGATGCGATGAAGACTTATAAGCTTCTCAAAAAGACATATCATCAATCTCTATATCAAGACATGGATTTCATCAACTAACTTATTATTTCACCAATATATATTATTATCATCCAATCTACCAGACATATTGACCCATCTTAGAATCTCACCTTTTAATAAATCAAAATGATAATTAACATATACAAATCATAATAGTTATATCACGATTTAGAATATATGTACATTTAATAGTTTAGAGAATATGTTTTTGTCAATCAGTCTAAAGCAACTATTTTTACTCGGTTCCGTTCAATACATCCAAAATGCACTAGCACAAGAAGTTGGAACTATACCATTCCCATAATCAAGATAAACTAAATATAATTTTGTGCTATAATTGTACCAGTGACATGTTCAATTCCCATCTTAGATTGTGAACAAAAAAAATTATACTTATAAGAACCGATGATTTAATCCTCTATGTATAAGCTAAAACTCTATACATTAAATCATCTACTATATAATTAAACAGACAACATAAACGAATATGTACAATAGTATGTAACGTTCCAATATATTTATTCTATTAAGCGTGGAATACATGTCCAACACACGTGTTCGAGAACTAATTTAAAGAAAAATTCAACACCCCCACCCCTTCCCCGGTCATCTTCACCATTGTATTACTCCATTTTTATTATTTTCTACCTTTTTCTTTACAATTATTGTGGTTGAATTTTATATGATTTGGGGTGGTGTTAATATTGATTCAATTTCTTGTTTATTTTTTGGCATACCTAAGCTTGTGATGTGAAATTTAAATTGAAATTATTGTAATAGAAGATTTAACCTCCATTGAAGTATTTTAAGTTTTGAGAAATAATGGAAGAAATAGTGGTTGTAAAATGGGAAAGAAGAAGCAAAAAAAAGAGGCTAAAAAGCTCCTCCTGCGTCAATAGTGAGTGCACACACTCACTTTGTCATATTAGTAAGACGTGTGACATAGCGAAGCCTAACATGAGATGTCTAAAATGGAAAAAAAGTCTAGTTAAAGTATTTAAGTGAAAATTATTGTCAATTTTAGGGGGCCACCGATAGGTTATAAATAAATATTGAAAAATGAAAATATTTTTATTATTATTATGTTATAAAGTAGAGGTGCTTATTGGATGGATAGGACGGATAATTATGCTTTACAATTTGACTTATCGAATTTTAAATATACTATCCGCTAGCCAATCAATAACCTATTAGTTGATTTGGTATCAAATTAGTAATTAACGGGTGGTTATCAGGTGTTATCAGGTGGTGTATTGTCTCAATCATTTCATGTTCCCTTCTTTCATTTTCACTCATCATTATATTGATCTCCCATCAAATAAAATAATATTTTATAGCTCTACTTGAGCTGATAATTTTGTAATTGTAAATCAGAATGAGAAATATATGAAAGTATAAAATTTGAGTATGCATAAACATAAGCATATATTTCACAAATATAATTACGGTAAAAATGTAACTGCAATAATTCTTAACGGGTTGACAATTTACTCAATAAGGAAATTGAGTAATCCGCCACCACACAGATAAACCGCTAACTATTAAATTTTAATTTGTTCACCAACCATCAATCCGACAATTCAATACCAATAAGCGAACTTTACGGTTGGCTTATTGGTTATCGTTCAATTTTGAACAACCCTATTATAAAATCTAATTAAATATTCTTTAAATTATCTGATCCATAATTAATTTTGAATGTTGTTTTACTCTCATCATTATTTGAAATAAAAGTTTTACTAAATTTTATATTGATCCAATTTTCTTATTTTTTCTAGTTAATAAGTAAACATTCTTGATCATTTAGAGGTATTTTTGTATATATAGACGATTTAATGGTAAGTTTTAACAAATGTTCCCTCTTAACAAAGACACATCTTTCATTTATGAGAAAATACGTCAAATCTCTCTTGAACTTGGAAAAACTTATTTTAGCACTTAAGCTTTACGTGCGGTTATTTACCCCGTAATTTCGTTTCAGGTGAATTAACACAACACGGCCAATCAGATGATGTGGCAAAAAAAGAAAAAAAATTGAAGGTGTAAAATATTGTTTTTTTAATTATTTTTTATTTTTAAAAATGGTCCCTCTAGTATATATCTATCTATATCTATATTCTATATTACCTTAAAAGCATGAACTCCTGAGCTCCTAACTTGAATGTTAAATTACTATAATATTCCTAACTTAGGTTGTGACTTTTTCGATGAGTTGTGATCTTTCTGATAAGTTGTGACTTTTTCCAAAGGGTTGTGATTTTTCGATGAGTTGTGACTTTTCCCAAGAGTTGTCACTTTTCGAAAGGGTTGTAACTTCTCAGAAAGGTCATGACTTTTTAGATAAGACACAAACCTTTCAGATAAGACACAAAAAACATTTGTTCATACTACCCTTTGTTTATTATAAATAAAAGGATTTCCTCTCATTTTTTAACCACAATTTTGTTTAATATTCTACTCTTCTTCTTCTTCTTCTTCTTGCATTTTAAAAAAATTCATCTGATTTATTGTCGTTGAGTGAGTTCGAAGCTTAGCAAAATATGAGGTACCACTATTCTGATGAAGTAAATTGTTTAATCCTAAGAGGGTATATTCCTTAACCTCGAGTACTTGAGGAAAATAATTTTGATGATATAATAATTATTTTTTTTGGCTTAGTATATAAATTAGTATGTAATGTTTCAATATATGAAGTTAACATGATGTAGTCTAAATTCATTTGTTTTTGTTAACAATTTCTCTTGTGATGTAGACATATGCTTCTAAATATCTTTTTCAAAAGTTATTAAAATTCTCAAGAGTTAGAAAATTGTCACGATTTGTTTTTTTTTATGCTCAAGACAAAAGAATGACTTTATTTATCAATGCTACTTATGTGATTTACATTGTCAGGAAGTTTGCTTCAAAACATTTATTACTATATATACATTGGCCTTTTGTTTTATTGATATACTATTTCTTAATATTTAAGTATTTTTTACGAAGGAAAGTCTATATGACTTGTAATAACCCAGTTGAAGTTTGTATTAGTTTAATTTTCATTGTAGTCTAAATTTATTTGTTTTTGTCAACAATTTCTCTTGTGATGTAGATATATGAATTTGAATATCTCTTTCTAAAATTATTAAACTTCTCAAGAGTTTGAGAATTGTCACAATTTGTTTTTTTGATGCCCAAGACAAAAGAATAACTTTATTTTTCAATGCTACTTATGTGATTTAGATTGTTAGGATGTTTGCTTCAAAATAGTTATTACTATATAAACATTGCCCTTTTGTTTTACTGATTTGCTATTTCTTAATATTTCAGTATTTTCGACTAAGAAAAGTCTATATGACTTGTAATAACCCAGTTGAAGTTTGTATTAGTTTAATTTTTTATTGTAGTCTAAATTCATTTGTTTTTGTTAACAATTTCTCTTGTGATGTAGATATATGTTTTTGAATATCTTTTTCCAAAATTATTAAACTTCTCAAGAGTTAGAGAATTGTCACGATTTGTTTTTTTGATGCTCAAGACAAAAGATGACATTATTTATCAATGCTACTTGTGTAATTTAGATTGTTAAGAAGTTTGCTTCAAAATAGTTAATACTACGTAAACATTGCCCTATTATTTTACTAATTTACTATTTCTTAATATTGCAGTATTTTCGACAAAGAAAAGTTCATATGACTTCTAATAACGCTAGTTGAAGTTAGTATTAGTTTAATTTTATTATTTATTTAATAGCTAATTTTTATGAGATAAATATTTTCATCAATGCAAAACATGTTTGGTTGAATAAATTGAAAACTATTTACAAGTATATGAGCTATATCTTTGTTGGGTGTAAGATAAACAGGTGATTATATATATGATTTCACATAGAGAATATATTCTTTAATTTTAACTTTCAGTTTTTTCGATTAAAAAAAAGAAACCTTTCTCAGTTAACTATGGACAGTCAGATAACTATCTTTGATTTATGTACACTGTCAATCGAGAAGTCAAATATAAGAGCCAACAAAAAGAACATCATAATTCATATATTATATTATAACTTATAAAATAAAAATTAATATACAAAAATAGTTCTTAAAAATAAAGTGTAGTTGTTCTCCACATATTCATATGACATCTAAACAGATTAAGTGGAATACAAGTGCAAAACACATCTGGTTAGATGACAAAAAAAGTACACAACAAAATCGTCTATAAGGTAATATTACTGAGATACGACTAAATACATGATTGAACCTCATCAAATTGAAAATATATACATTATTGCATTTAACTAATAATTTTTTTCTTTGATCATCTTCATAGGTTCGTGTGAATAACAAATATATATGACGATCTACATTGAACATTCACAAAAGAATCTACAATATTATTTTGTGCAAAGCTTATTATTCAAATCTTCGCTTAAATTTTCAGAATTGATACCCACCCCATTCTTCTTCTTCTTCTTCAACCCCCCCTCTCAAAACTCCACCCGCCCCCTCTACCTGCTCGTTTCTTCTTCCTCAAACTCCCCACTGCACCCTACCCCACCCCATCCTCTTTCTCCTTCTTCAAACTCTACACCCAAATTACACTTTCTCGTTAAACACGGAAACATAAAATCACATTCAAGATCCATATAATTTTCTTTACTCTTTACTTTTGAGATTAGTATATAAAAATATAAAAATGAAGAACACTGACTGCCGATAATGACAAAAAGTGACAGTGAGTATTGAAAGAAAAAATCATTGCTAATGACTTCAATTTTTCTTAAGCTAATTAAGAATCAAGGATTAATTAGTATTTAAAAAATATTACGAAAAAATCCCCCAAAAAAGAAAAAATGAATTTAAACAATTAAAAATCAAATTTTATAGAATTTCCAATATAGCTCTGACGTGGTGCTTATGTGGTTCTGATGTGTCAATGATGTGGCGCGTGTATAATATACTTTTCATTTTGAGACTGGTATTATATTTTTAGGGTGATATTAATTCACTTCAAATATGTTAAGGGAATATTTAAACGTCCGCGTAATTTAAGTGGTAAAGTAAGTTGTGCTACCAAGTTCGAGTGTTGTGTTCTCTCTTCATTTTTTCTCCCTTCCATATCGTCCTCTTTCTTGCGACTTATTTTCTATAGTACTACTCAAAGAGAGAGGAATAATGTTTGGAGACTCTTCCTCTTTCCATTTTTTCTGGTGAAATTTTGTTCTTTTGTGTACTGTAATTTGAGTGTTTACGTTTTGTTTTTGATCTTAGATTCAATTTATATTCTTTCTATAATTTTATTTGAATATAATTTTTTTTGCACTTCTCATTTTCCTGAGATTTAAGAAGAAAGTTCAATTATGCACATCAATTTTCCAATATATTAATTTTTTTGTTGTTGTTAGTGTGGATTTCACTATTTTCGTATTTGTTATTAACTTCTGACTTTTTCTCTCAATTTTTGGACCAATTTGTCTCTTGTGCCTGTGTTCTTGATTTTGGTAAGTTTGTTTCCATTTTTTTTTAGTGATTATAGCATTTGTGTGCCTAGTTTTATACATGTATTATATCTTATTTTAAATGCATGTACAATATTTTATAATGTTAGTTGCTTTTTCTTATTTTTACTATTTTTTTGTTCCTTTACTTTAAATGAATTTATGCAAATAACTCTCATTACTAGAAGACATTCATTTAACATGTTTGATGATGTGCTTCACAGAATTGAAAGTAGATAGAAGTAAAAGAAATTTTGAAGACGAGATGAAGGAGCAGAAGAGGCTTCATGTTGTAAAAAAAATTTGCGGAAAAAATTGATAAGCATTTGTACCTCAGGTAGCTTCAAGTTGTATGCTTTAAGTATATAATAAATAATAGAAAATTGATAGACATTCGTACCCAGGTACCTCCAAGTTATACATTGTAAGTATATAATAAATAATCGAAAATAGATGGCATAAAATTGTGTCTAATCATGTACTTCATAGCATTGTCCTCTTCATTCCAATATCAATTGCTATCATTGTGGATCTTGAATATGAATCAATACCTAAAATAATGATCTCTAAAATATGATGTTGAATGTCAAAATTGATTTCAAAATTTCTAATTTTGTGTTCTCTTGTGCTTGTTTTGGGAGTTTCTAAAACTTGACCAGTTGACTTCGGTCAAAAGTTCAGGAAGACGACATCATAATGCATTTCTGACAGTGTGTTAGCTCTGGAACATTGATTTTAGTCTATAAGGATGTTTAGTGTGGATCCCAAAGTTTTTCGAGCGAATCCCGAGCCTCCTTGTAGAATTTGGCCTAAAACAAAGTTTGGATGTGGGGGCCACTTTTCATCGAGACACCTCGATTGGAAATTATAAAAGCTTTGTTGAGTCCAGAATATCGAATTTGGTGGAGTAGCATATCTTGTTTGCGTGCACGGGGTTCCAAACAAATCCTAAGCACCCCGGAAATTTTTAAGTTGGCCAAAACCAGCTTAAGCATGGCCTGCATCTTTTTGATTTTTACAATCCACCCTATGTTCTTTTATGCATGATTCACTGGACACCTCATTTCTTTTATCCACCTCACAAGCTTTATTGCAACATCTTTTTCTTATTTTTTTTTATATAGAGGGGTTCCATCTTTTTCAACACAATCCATCAAGGGTAATTTTTTCACAAACTTCTTAACTCTTCTCATTTTTCACCACACCCCAAAGCCTAAGTTGGTTATTCAAATGGACCAATGTTTCATGAAGGTTTTAGGTTATGGGAAAAATAGGTCAATGTGTTCATGTTTCATCCAAAGAAAATGTTAGGCTCAAAATGGTGCCAAGCTAGGTTCACACTCTCACAGGGTGGTCACAAAGAGGTATAATAACAATTTGGTTCACTCTCCACAAATTATGACTAAGATCATCTCTATCATTCGTCTACATCACGAACGGGGCAAGTTCTAGGTATTACCAACCACACATTCCAAGACAATCTCAGCACACATGGAATTCAACACAATCACCAAACAAGATTCTACAACTTTAGCTCGCGTGCAACGATCATCACAAGATTCATTTCAACCATCGGTCCGTCACAATGAGATGCTAAGAATTCACACATGACTTATGCAAATCAAATTTGCTTCATTGGAATTGCACAAACATATCGTTCAATCAAGAGCACTATTCAAGTCATTGGTATTGATCACAATCGATACTCAAATACGTAAGAGAATAGCTACATTCACAAACATCAAGAGGTAACATTTTTAATTTGAATCAAAAGCCAACATTCACATTTAAAACCAAAAACCGATATTCACACAAAGAAAGCTTATAGAATAAGCTATCAAAAACCAATCATTCACAAAAATAGCCCAAAAGAGGCAGGTATGAAGATACCTCACCCCGCCAAACAAAACTAACAATTGTCCTCAATGCAACAAAAATAAACAATTTAAAAATAAAGCTGAAAGAGAATCAAAATCCCCTTGTTAGGCTAAGCCTGAGGTGGATTCTGCACATCCGGGACTCCCTCAATCTGGGCATCAGTGCCTGACTCATTCCATCATTCGCTCCACTACTATCATCGACGTGTCCTGAAGAGAGGCCTCCATGGATGTCTGTACCATTGCGCCCTATAGGTCCTCTAGATCATCACATATTGCTACATCATGGGTACCTGTCACCTCCTCATCAGTCTCGGGAGCATCATATTCAGCATCATCATCAGCCACAACAACATCTCCGATCGTAATAGCCGGAGGGATCTCAGAAATGGCTGGCAACTTTGTACTCGGGAACTCGGGAACTCGGGAAGGTCCACTGTACCGAAGAACATTGAAAGATCCGTGAATTTAAGCTCATCCACATCATGTCTCAAGCCAGTAATATCGTCTCTCAAAGCAGTCACATCAGCCGACTGGCGTCCACTCTGCTCACATGCCTCTACTCTCACCGTGAGGGCATCTACCGCTAGGCCATGTGCGGTGATAAACTTCTGGTGCTCTCTCAACTTAGCTTGAATAGGAGCTAAAACAGCAGGAATGACCCTCTCAATCATACCGGGGACAACAATCTCTACCCGGGAAGCACGTACATCAGCAGATTGGGCCAAATGGCACATCTTGAATAACATCGCATGTGTCAATGGTGGCCGGGAAGCAGCAGCAACAATAGAAGTAGTAGTAGTAGCAGACTAAGAAGGAACAATAGTAGAAGTTCTAGGGGTACCTGAAGGCTCACCGGCCTGAGTATGAGGGGCTGTGTCTTTCTCTAGCATCTTCACATCAACAACCGAGGAAGTGTCCACCGGCGCAACTCTCTTCTTCCCAGCCTCGTCTCTAGTGTACTCTGACTCAATCCTCTGGATGTCAGTAGAGGAAGTGGGAGTCACTTTCACTTCTGTCTTCTCCACAAAAACCACTCAGGCACAACTCTGTGATCAACACCGAGAAAAGGAGTGAAGTCTGACTCTGCTTGGCCCTCATGACCATCTCCTACTCAATAATGATTCAATATATCCCGGTCAATAATTCATCCCAACAAAGCCGCCTCAGGATGCCGGAGTATGGACTCGTTCTGGGATGGTATCAAGGTGCTGCTCATAAACCTAAACCAATACCGTGCAACTACATTCAGATCCTTTTTCTCTATCTGAACTCCAAGCTCGATCCACGATGGTGTGCTGTCAGAAATCAAAGGAGCCAACCACCCCTTTAAGTCATTAAGGGTCTTCTTCTGTATTTGATCTACCAAGAAGTATATCATATTCATCGTACACCCCAACAACTCATTAATGTATGTGCTGCTACACTTCACTATTTTACCCCGCACCACCATATGATCAATCGGTGCGAATGAGATGGCCTTCTTCTTCCCCTTTAGTACCAGCCTCCCATATTCAGTATAAAACTCTTAGACCCAGGAATGTATGTATGAGCCTCGGGGCCAAATAAATAACTCAAACTTGTGGAACTTGATGGTGTTCCACACTTCAGGGTACATGTCCACCACTCCATCTGTAGACAACCGCTTCTCTTCTAAGATATTCCTCAACCCGACTGCCTTGAGTCTGTTCAGTGATCGAGGTGGAGGTGCATGTATTGGGGGAACCGGAGGTACCTGCTCAATTGTCTGTGCTGGAGGTGGAGGAGGTGTTAGAGTCACCAATATTCTGGCCGGATCATGTAGCGCTTTTGAGTGCAACTCAACTCGTCTCTGATCATCTTCCGACTCGGATAAAAATGCTGGCGATCTAGACCCAAGTTATCCTCTTCTTCAGATTCCGAAGTGGTGAGGTGGGTTTCATAGATACCCATGCTGTTAGTGGTATCCTCAGCCGGACGTTGCGCCACAGGACCCTTTCCCCCCTGTCGGAGGAAGTTTGGATTGTGTAGCTCGTGGAGGAGCAGTACCCTCATTTATCACTATTCCCCATTCTCTCTTCCGGGGTGGTTGATTTCTTCCTGGAACCTTAGGTCTGGCAATATTTTCAAAACAACACAGAATGAACGAATACGTTAGAAATAGGTCAAAAAATATCAAAGTTTAAAAACTTGCAGGAAAACTCGTCGACTAGTTCAGCGAGTCGCTGAACTCATTCGACGAGCTATATCGGGCTCGCAGAATGTTATAGAATAAAATTTCACAGAAATCAGCACAAGTCGACTAGGTCCAGGGCCTTTTGGCGATTCACCAAACTCATTCAGCTAACTAAAAGTAGCTCATCGAAAGTTACATAATATTTCCTTAAAATTGGGGCTGACAAAGGGCGATAGCAAATACATTCGGTGAGTCGCCGAGTAAACTCGATGAGCTCAGGCATATTGCCTAATGTTATAGAAACAATTCATAAAAAATGAAGAACAAAAATGTGATCAAGGGGTCACTTGGCGAACCGCCGAGTCATTTGGCGAGCTTGACTAAGCTCGTTGATTGGTCTCTCGTGCCAGTGTTTGACGCTGACCTTCAATTTTCAACACACAACCCACAACCCACGATAATGAAATTTAAGCACTATTCTATGCAATTAAACTTAAACTCAAATAAAAATGACCCCAGGGTAGATTTCTCCCGATTTGTCTAAAATTGACCAATGAACATCTTTTGCCCTTAAGAATGACATCACCCGCTCTTTCACTGGACAAATTAAGTTGATCAGTACAATTCGGGTTACTCAGACTTCACCGCACTAGACCCAATATACAAACAATACACACCCATAATTTCAATCAATTAACACACGTGATTAAACAATTATGGGCTAAAACACAAACATAAACATGATACGATAGTAGCCCTTGCTTAAAATCAACTAATTACACAAGATTAAGCAATAGATACAATAATATTACGAGCATGCATCAAAAACTATGAAAGATCAAGCCGAGTTCGGGACACCAACCTCAAAAGTAGATGGAAACAAATGCTAGGCAAGCAACTACGGAAGCAAAAATGCAAAAAATCCCCCGAGCAATCGATCCCATAAAAAAGTATGAGCAAAATATAATCTAGATATGTAGTGCAAGAGTGCAAAGAGTCGAAAAATGTCAAATGAAAAGAGAATTTTGACTTTAAATTGGTCAAGGCTCTTTTTGATACTTCAGTTCGCGCCCTAGTTGGTGATATTAACTTATGTCGCCGACCATTTGGCGACGCGCTGAGTGGTGCTTTTGCCCACCGAACTTTACATAAATCCATCCATTTGGTTGGTCAAAAAGGCAGTTCAGATCGGGCTCGCCGACCTGTTCGGCGGGTTGCTGAACGGTACCTAAGCTCGCCTAATTGACTCTTTCCCCAAAATTTTAAATTTTTAACCTGCACATCTAACACCCTTTATTCAAATAACAACTTTAAAAACTAAAAACTTGGGTTGCCTCCCAAGAAGCGCCTTATCTAACGTCGTGGCACGACGAAGGCATGCTTTCAAACTTCATTTTTTGGGTTAACCATGGTATCACTCGGTAAACCCTCTTTTTTTCTTGGATTTAGATGAGTCGAGATTTGACCCATCTATTTTTCCAGTTGCTTAACTGATTCTGAATGTGAGGTAACGGTTTGGTTCAGAGATGAGATGTCATCTTTCATTTCCTTTAGCACCTTGTTCGATCCTTCCACTTTGTTAAGAATGCGTACACGCATATTTTCAGTGCAAAAATTTTCAGGATCACCCGTTTGCTCTTTTGGCTTTTGACGCCATAGGGAGGCACATATTGTTCTTTGTCACCGTCCCTCTCCTTCCAATTCATACCACGATTACGCCATTCTTTATCTCGGTCTCTCAAACCGTCATCTCGATCCCTATTCCAACATTGGTTCCCGCCCGACCTTGGTTAGTTCGGACAGAAACCACCTGCTTGTTCTGCCAAGAAATGCAATACTTCATTGTACATAGCTTCAAAGTGTGCTTCATCAGGGTTCACTCCACTAACTACGACTGCATTCACAGCCTTGGAATCACTTCCCATGACGTGTTTTGACAATAGATCCATTTGGGTCATCATTTTGGCCATGTTTTCATCCCACTCTTGGTCCTTTTCTATTTGTTCCTTTGTCATCCTGAAGTTCAACGGAGACACTTGATCGTCTGTAGTGTATCAAGCACATTTCATATTTGTCATCTCATCAAGAATAGTAGATGCTGTTTTGAACGGTTATTGCATGATTGCTCCTCGAACGAGTTGGTCTGCCACACCTTTGTTAACTGAATCTAGGTTCTGGTAGAAGTATTGTAACAACATATTGTTTGGGAGTCCGTGAGTTGGACATTGGAGCAGCAAATTCTGAAACCTCAACCATGTCTCATGAACTAGTTCACCATCCACTCTCTTAAAGTTTTGAATATTGTCTCTCAATGTCACCATCTTCGAGGGAGGGAAAAACCTTACATAAAATGCATCGGTGAGCTACTCCCAAGAAGTGATTGAATCCCTTGGTAAATCAGCCAATCACTTCGTTGCCTCCCCCATTAGAGAAAAGGGAAACGAACGAAGTCAGATAGACTCCTGATTGATGTTCTTGAAGGAAAATGGCCCACACACATTCACAAAGTTCCGGATGTGGTCATGAGGATTCTCAGTAGCTAGACCTCCAAATAGACCCTTCATTTGCAACAGTTGCAACTTAGTGTTAGTCACACGAAACACCGCATTGCCCACAACTGGAAGCAATCAAATAGCACCCACACTCCCCAACTGATCTTTATTGACATCGTGCAAGTTACCGATGTCATCATTGTGCCCAAGTTGGCTAGCATTCCTCCTGTTAACACTCATCTCTTCAAGTGTTTAAGAGTAGCCAACGATAAACAAAAATAGGTTGATTTAACTACAACAAAATTAGTTCATAACTAAACTTCACTAAAAGAATTCTAAACACCATTCTTCTGCAGTGACACCATTTTTTATAACGCTCAACTACACTTCATCCGATTCTAAGTGTAGGAGGTCACAATCAAATATAAACCCAACTAAGAGTTGGGGTCGATCCCATAGGGAGGGATAAAGTAAAGAATTCGATTACGAAGTAAAATGAGTGTTCTAATCATTTGTAGAAGTAGACATTTTCGAAACAATTGAAGTAAATGGCAGGGGTTTGACAATTAATGTCAATTGGGGACATTGTAGTGAAGAATTAACAACTAAGAACAAATGGGAGTAATCAAGAAGAGAGGCCTTGGGGATGTGATCAATTGAATGCCAATTTCGCTATATGGGTGATTACTATCTACTAAAAGTCATTGAATCTTAGTGGGTAGGCTAGGCTTTAAGTGCAATAACCATTTCTCAATCAACTATCGCGAATCAAGCTAGTTCTCTCGAAACTTGACAAGCATAACACATATAAACATCCCAAAACCTCAATCAATCTGCTTTTTCAAGCAAGATTAGTAGGATAGAATTCAGACCCACTTTCTCAAGCTAAGTCTACAATAACCCTATCACTACAATCATCAATTAATAGTTTTAATTCTAAAACCTCTTTCTCAAGAAAACTTTGAATGCTAAACTAGAACTGTATTTCTAACTACAATTCATCAATTAAAACTCAACTACTAATTGAACCCACTTCAAATCAACAATAAATCATTAAATACTAACACCCATAAGCTAATTGAAACATTCAATCACATAATCACACCCCCAAGAATGGGGTTTTTAGCTACACATAATAAAGAGCAAGAAATAATTACCAACTATGTTTTCCATCAACTTGGGTAACAATCCACAAGAGTTCAAAATGCTCAAATTGAGTCCAAAATCAATTAAACCCTTAATCTCTACTCAAAAACTTAAAGAACAATGTTAGGGATCAAGAACCCAGAACTGGACAACGTGGAAACTCTCAAAAACTTTAGAACTTCTTCTTCTTTTGAAAATTACATTTGTATGTTCCCAGATTTTCAGCTTCGGAACCACTCGATGGGATAATTCGAGCTTCGATGATTAGGTCGGCGACTCATCGAGTGATCCTTTCCATCCCCTTCTTGGCTTGGATTTTCCGCACTTTCCTTCTATGACTCTAGGCGATCCATTCATTGCGTCGCCGGAACTCCAATCTCCTCGCTGAGTTGGCTTTGTCTATGGGTTGGCCTGCTATAATATTTGGCGAGCTAAAGAACCACTCGACGAGTCACTGAGTGGCTTTGGAGAGCATCAACCTCGTTGTTCTTAAGCTTTTTCAGCTTCTTCACTCATTTTTGCCCGGGAATGTCCTTGCCTTGCTCTTTTACCTTCATTAATGCAAATTAGCATTATAACATCAATGTAGAGCATAAAATAGGCATTGAGGACACTAAAACTCTAAATATTAAGCTCTAAATGAGTTGAAATCCCTGACTCATAAGTTAGGAAATCATAGAATCATCTTAGGTGTGCACGCATTAAGAAAAATTTGGTTTTGCTGTAGCTTGGGAGGTTGAAGTACTTTTTCCCTCTCCTTATAGCGGTCGGGGTGTAGGCCGCAATAGAGAGATGCAAGGTCACAATAGAGACACTCATCTTCCAGAACTCTAGGGAGTGCGTCAATGGTGCCCCTTGGACCAAAAGTTTCTTGTTCCAATTTTTTTTACATGTCACTGCTGCTAAAATGCTACCTTACTTTAAAAGCAAAAATCTAGTAATTTCAAGTCCTAAATCATTCTCAAGTGTAATTGTTTCATCAAGAACAATCCTTTCATTCCCCCTACCATTTCGGAACAATATTCGGCCCTATTCCCTATGATTTTTACGTCCAGAATGTTGTAGTAGCATTGTAAGCGAAAGGGGAAGCCACATTGTTCAGGTATTTCGATAGTCAAAGCATTTATCTAAAAATTCATATATCAATCGAAACCCTTATTCTACTCTATAAATTCTTAGCATGAAATTGTTCTAAAGCGTAAAATGAAGTAAGGAGAATAAAGTTCTATCTTAGTTTGACGATTCTAAATAAAGTGATCAGAGGGTTGAGAGGGTTTGAGACACATTTTAAGTTATAAATATATCTATCTATTTTACACCAGAAAATAGAGAAAAAAGCTTCCTAAAATTTCAACTAAAAGTGTCCAATAGAACACTTTATCATATGTCAATGTGCTCAATATAATTGGATCAAATTATAATTCGAGTATCTAAATGAAATTTAATTTAACTGGACTATTGATTTAATAGATCAACTTTTAATGTTCTTAAATGCAAATAGTGGTTAAGTTACACTCTCTTCCACTTTAAACCAATTCTTAGTTTGGGCAAAAAACAAATCATAAAAATCACCAAACATATAGAAAATAGTAGAGGACCTAGAGCTTACAATTTTCCACGTGAATAACAAAATGGCCGCTTAAATGGTGGTGTATCATATATATCCTCTCTCAAACGTTCCATGCTGCAAAAATAGGACAAAACCCACAATAATTTTCCTATAAAAAAAAAAAGGGAAAAAAGGACATTCTCTATTCTGCAAATTAAACAAGCTCACCTTTTGAGTGCTTGTTCCTTATAAGTTCTTTTTTTTGGAGGAGCCTGACCTTCATCATTGAAGATGTTTTCAAGGTAATTAGGCACGAAAGCATTAAATTCAAGGATCAAACTAGGATGCAATTTAAACAATCATTCACTTTTGCTATGACACCAATAATATAAATTATGTGAGAAATTTACAAACACTTAGTCCTACGTAAATTGCCAAATTATAAAAGAAAATAATGAGAATCATAACATTAGGAAATTTTTAGTGGCAAACCTTTGAGCCTTAAAGTGTTTCATAATATCAATGAACATTTCATACTTCTCCATTTGGTTTGAAATTTTTTCCCTAACTTCCGTCACTTTAGACAACGCATCAACTACATCTATACGAATGTCATACCTAATTCATCCAAGAGATAGAAAAAAAAGCATCAGAACCCTAGCCATAAGTAACTCATCAAATACATTGCTGCAACATTCAACGTCTAACGATCAATAATGTACGTGAAATATGAGAGATCAAAGCTCAAATTCTAGTAAAGCCAAGTGATAACTTCACGCGTGACTAAATCTTGGTAACTATAGTTACTACAAATGTAATTTTTGGAAATAGGAAGTGGAATATTTTAGACAGTCACAAACATGGAAGGGTTAATAGTAAATTTGCTAGTAAATTTTATGAGGACACTCAATATACCATTTGTTACAATTAAAAATATAAAAACATCATAATATGTTGAGCATCTTAACACATTATAATTGTGCCATGCTGCAAAAATGGGACAAAACAAACAACAAGTTTTGCTACAAAAGTTGGAAAAAAGGAAAGAAAAAAAAGACATTCTCCTTTATATAAACCAGTTCACCTTTTTAGTATTTGTTCCCTATAAGTGGTTTTCTTCATTGGAGCCTGGTCTTCATCATTGGGAATTTTATCATAGCCATTAGGCACAAAAGCATTAAATTCAAGGATCAAACTAGGATGCTCTTTAAGCAATTCTTTCAGTTTTTCTATGACACCAACAATATCAATTATGTGATAAATGTTCAAAAACATATTCCTACATAAATCCCCAAATAAGAAAACAAAGTAAGGAGAATCATGAAAATAGGAAAATCTTAGTTGCAAACTTTCAAGACTTAATGTTTTTCATAATATCAATAAACGTTTCATACTTCTCCATTTGGTTTGGAAATCTCTCCCTAACTTCCCTCAAATAATTAAACACATCAACTACATCTACTACTATCATACATAATTCATCCAAGATATAGAAAAAAACCAAATGCATCAGAACCATAGCCATAAGTAGCCATTAAAATACATTGCTGCAAAATCAAGTGTGCGGTTTAACAAGCACTAAAGTGCATGAAAATATGAAAGATCAGAGCTCAAATTTTAGTAAAGACAAGTGATAATTTCACACATGACTAAATCTTGGTAAGTAGAGTTACTACAAAGTTAGCTGTTGAACATAGAAAGTGGAATATTTTTGATAGTCACAAATATGTTAGGCTTAAAATAAAATTTGGCAGTAGAGTTTATGCGGACACTCGATATACCATCTGTTACAATTGATCATCTAAACACATGATAACATGTTAAGAATTTTGAAGGACTTTTGTTCACATTCGCAAAATATCATTAGGTAGACAAGTTCACAACATAAAAAATTTTGTCAATATTTATACACATCAATCTCGATTGCAGCATGTTTGAGGTTTGAAAGCTTACTCAGCTCAATGGGTATAATTATAGTTTGAGTATCTAAACAAAATTTAATTTAAAGGGGCTATTTATGTATTAAGTAAATTTTTAATGTTCTTAAATGCAAGTAGTGGTTAATTTACATTCTCATCCATCAAATTAATTCTTAGTTTGGGAAAAAAGCAAAAAACTTTGTATAATCATGTACATAAAAATTACGAGACACATAAAAAATCAATGAGGACATAGAACTTATAATTATCCATGGGAAGAACAAATTGATAGCTTAAATGGTGGTGTATCATATACATCATCTCTCAATTGCTTCATGTTGTAAAAATGAAGAACAAAAACAACAAAAATATTTGATTTAAAAAGTGGAAAAAAGATATTCTACATTCTATAAAAAGAACTTCTCTGAAGAAGAAGAAGAACAAATGCCTCAAAAGATCTATAAAAAAATGAAGTAAAATTAATGGTTTAGATTTAAGAAAAAAATCTTCTTCCAATTTATTTTTTCTACCTTTTCCTTTTCCCTCTTCTCTTTCACTTCTTGTGGACTTAGAAAAACTACAACACTGACTCAGGTTTGAGAAAGAAAGAGGTGAGGCAAAAAAATGACTATGTGGCTTCATACTCCCAAAGGATGGACCAAGCGAGACAAATGTTAACTCTTACTTAGTATGAAATTATCAGTCAACCACTGGAAAAAGTATTTATTGACGATGGGAAGGAGACCATTATTCCTTTTCCTTTTAACTCTTCTCATTTCCGGCATTTAAACTTAGAAAAACTACAACACTCACTCAAGTTTGAGAAAGAAAGAGGTGAGGCAAAAAAATGTTGAGATTATGTATATATGTTTATTAGTAACATGTGTGCATAAAAGGTATAATTCTTAAATGGGCTCAAAATTAGTTACAGGTGTGCACATTTTGAAGTGCATTATTGAAACCAAATTTTGATTTTTTATGCATCAGTCTCCTTTATCAATTAATTTACCAAATTGAATGTAAATTGGAGAATTACGTTTATTCCATAAGCAAGTCTTTATCTCGAAACAATATTAATTTTCAAAAAATTATATATTAGTCAAAAAGCACAACCTACAAAATGATTGATTGTTCTTTACATGTATGTAAAAGAGTTTTCTTTATATATATTTGTAAACTTGAGATGAATTGGTTTCATTCTGACTAGACAATAACATAACATTGAATATTTTAAATTTTAAAGTTATACTTATTAATTTTCATGATCAGAAATTAGGCTACTTTAGCTTATATTATATCTCTCTAGGTGACATTTGACTACAAATATAAGATTTAGTACTATTCCAAAAAAGAAGTCCAGATTTTTTGTTAGTACTTTTGGTTATGTGATAAATTTATGGGCAATGTAATCCATCTAAAAATGAAAAAAAACTATATTCAAATCTCTTGTCATGATTCGAATACTCGAGTCGTGATGAGATCTACTATAATCCAACTGCAGGTAAGAAAAGTTGTAACCCAAAATGAGAAATAACATGCACACGAGGTAGAAACAACAATTAATAAGTGATACATGATATAATTTAAAGGAAACAATGGAAAATAAGAACAAAAGCCCATAAATATACAATAAAAGTGAGAACCAAACCCAAAACATGTTATTCACATATACAGAGCTATAAGAAAAGAGTACAACTCCCAAAAGTAGATCAAAATGTAACAACGCGATCCATTGTTATTAAAGGGGATATCATTCGATGTTCCAAAATTCTGGAAGTGGGGTGCATGAACTTTTAATATTTAAGCATAAAGTGATTTTTGTATTAGATCAAATTTTTGCCATGTTGACCTCAACTAGCAGGAGGCTTACCGTTATGGTGGCACTGCTATAGAGGAAGGCATACCGCTAAGGCGGTACTGCTATAGAGGGAGGCTTACCGCTATGGCGGCACTGCTATAGCGGGATGTCAAACATTTGGCAACCTAATAATGCGTCGTCTTTTATTTTTATCCCACTTTTCAAGGAGAAAATAGATGAGAGTTGCTCCAAAAATCCTCCGAAGCACCCGAGGCAAGGGGGGGATTTGAGGGGGGAGAACTAGTGCGCAAGTAAGGAAGAAGCCTAAATATATTCTAATGCTTGATCACCTGAGGTTGTTTTCGTGGAGTAAATTCATGGGCAAGGTCCATCATCTGTTGCTTGGCGCCTAGGTAGACTAGGTTTTCTTTTAATTAAGTAGTTAGACTTGCTTTTACCGCATAATATATAGTAGATGTTCGGAGATGGAATGTATTGAAAGCAGGTCAAATATATCATCAATATGAGGCATGAAGTAATATTACTTCACCATCACCTTATTCAACTGCATGTAGTTAATACACATCTGCATGTATCCATTCGTCTTCAAAAAACATAATAGGGGCACCCCAAGGTGATAAACTAGGTTGAATGAATTCCTTGCCTGAGAGGTCCTCAATCTAAACACTGAGCTCCTTGAGTTTTATGGGGCCATCCAATGAGCTATAAAAATATAGGATGAGTGCTCGAAAAGGTCAATAGGAAAATCAATATCACGCTCTTGGGGTTGGACATAAAGTTTAGTAGGAAACACAACAAAAAACTCATAGAAAAAGGAATTGACTAAACTTGAGGAACGCCCTACTCATATCCCGCACATAACCGCTTACCACTAACATTCGAACCTGAATAAATAAGGTAACTCCAAACAATATGTGATTACAAGAGGCATACAAAACCACCGGGGGAATACTAGGCATAACTAAGGCTACGGTCTTAGAAAAACAATCTAAGATCGAGAAGTAGGGGAATAACTAGTCCATTCCTAGAATTACATTAAAGTCCTACGTATCAAGCAATATGAGGTAAACCTAGGTGTCGTGCATTTGGACAGTCACCAAACAAGACCAAAATACTTGATCCACTACTAAAGACTAACCCGCGAGGGTAAACACACGTAATTACATTGCAAAAGCTCCAAACTCATATGCTTACACGAAGCAAAATACATAGATAGATATGAAAAAGTAGATCCTAGATCAAATAAATTCGAGGCGAGCTAATGATATAAGAGAATCATACATGTGAACTCATAATCCAATGTCTTAGCCTCCGCCCAAGCTGTACCTACATACAAGTGAGCATGTGCACCTCTACAATGGCTATCTAACATACCTCCCCATGGACTACCACGAATACCCTAGTGACAATAACGATGGTCTTTACCCAGGCCTCTACCTTTATCAAGAAGTGTTGTTGGTAGGGCTAGTAGAGCTGCATATTGAGCTAGTACAATCCGCCTATCACGACCCAAGGGTACACCCTAGATGTAACATGGTCTAGAGGACCCCGAGATGCCCTAGACAGGCCACTTAGAATTCATAACATAAGAAATAGAATGAAAAGATATAATGAAATAAATTTCAAGTCCCAAAAGTTTTTATAAAAGTATAACGGAAGTCTAAGCACTTTGTCTCAATAGCTATCTAGTACAATAGAATGAAATTGGGCCTAGACCATACGTCATGTCTAAAATTGAAAGTAAGAAAGAAAACTGAAACAATGGAAATCCGTCCTCGAAGCATGAGGACTCACCAAAGCTCAGAAATCTCTTAAGTCAACCTCTAGCCACGAAATTGAGAACCCTGACTGTCGGACCCTACATTTAGGGAAATGTAGGCAAGAGTATGCGTTAGTACAAAATAATGTACCAAGTATGATAGCCATGCATAAAATATTTAAATCATGATAAAAAAGACATTTTCATAAGTATGCAATGATCAAGCTAAAATATGTATTTTGAGAGTTAGAAACCATAAGTCATAAAACCATGATAATGCAAGTAAAACCGTCTTTGAACACATGTGATATACTTCTTGATGTAAACTTAGTTCATTATTATTGTGGGAATTAGCCTTAATCGAGATAAAGACAATGTGAGCTATAACATGATCCCCCGGTGTCTCCCATACCGAAAAGGGTTGTCCTACTTTCCAAGGTAGAACCATGAATCTGAGCTAAAGTGGATCCACTAGATAATGTCTATCTAGACAATCATCCTATGGGGGGACATAGGTAAGGTATAGGGAGATTGCTACTAGAAACATGACCTCTACTCACGGGAGAGCTTCTATCTCAATATCCTCTCGGTGCTAAGCATAAATCCCATGGAGTAGTTGTTTTCTTAACTTGTTCTTATTATCCATGGAAGAGAACGTCATCTTGCCAATTCAATGTATCCATGGAAAGATATCATGCAATAACCAATCCAAGATAAGTCATCATCCATGGAGAGGTACAATTAAGTAACCAATCGAAGTTAGGTCTTATTGGGATAACTCCTAAAGTCTTTGATTCATAGATCAGTTGAGAAAACCTTTCAACACTAAGAATCCTATATGTGAGAATGCCCTTTCACAAATCATTCTCTAATGTGTTTATGAGAAATCCTTTCAACAACACAACAACAATCATCATCAATGATACTTTACTCTCAAATCATCCTTAAAACATCTACATAAATAACATAAGAACATGCATAATTCCAAAATTCACCTTTCATGGTTCTGATACTTATCGTGACCAACGACACTAACTACAGTTTGAGTGTCTACGATCGTTGATAATATAGTAACCCAATCGAGGGTTGGGGTCGTGTCCCAAGGGAGTGGTTTTGAGAATTGATAGAAAAATAAAATCTAGTTCTAACTAGTCGTAGCTAAAGACATTAACGAATAAAAACATTGTAAATCAAGGGGGGGGG
>JAJOOS010000487.1:0-46586 GCA_029582725.1 Solanum chiquidenum
GGAGAAGGTGGTGGGGGAGGCGGGGACTTAATGGGAGGTGGTGGAGATGGCGATGGAGGAGGCAGGGACTTAATGGGAGGTGGTGGAGATGGCGATGGAGGAGGCGGGGACTTAACTGGAGGTGGTGGAGATGGAGAAGGTGGTGGAGGTGGAGATGGCGATGGAGGAGGTGGAGACTTAACTGGAGGTAGTGGAGATGGAGAAGGTGGTGGAGGTGGAGACGGCGATGAAGGAGGCGGGGACTTAATGGGAGGTGGTGGAGATGGCGATGGAGGAGGCGGGGACTTAATAGGAGGTGGTGGAGATGGCGATGGAGGAGGCAGGGACTTAACTGGAGGTGGTGGAGATGGAGAAGGTGGTGGAGGTGGAGATGGCAATGGAGGAGGTGGTGGAGATGGAGAAGGTGGTGGAGGTGGAGGTGGAGATGGAGATGGAGGAGGGGGAGTTTATTAAAGGTGGTAGAGGTGGAGGTGGAGATGGAGATGGAGGAGGGGGGAGTTTATTAAAGGTGGCGGAGTACAATTAAGTGGCGGAGGTGGAGTTCGCAACCAGGGAAATGGTATTGGAAAAGGGAATAAAGATGGTGGGGGAGGATATTTATTATTGCAAGGGGTAAGTGGAGGTAGTAGGGATGGAGAAGGTGGTGGAGGTGGAGATGGTGATGGAGGAGGTGGTGGGGATGGATAATGTGGAGGTGGAGATGGCGATGGAGGAGGTGGTGGAGATGGAGAAGGTGGTGGAGGTGGTGGAGGAGCCTTACAATTATTAGATGGTGGATATGGAGGTCGATTAAAGGGATATAGTAGTGGAAAAGGGAATAAAGATGGTGGGGAAGGATATTTATTATAGCATGGTGGAGGCGGAGGTATTAGTGGAGGAATGGGGTCCTTATTGGAGGTGATGGAGATGGAGACAGAGATATAGGTGGAGATAAAGACGGAGATGGAGATGGTCCATCGATAGGTGTAGTCAATGGTGGTGATGGAAATGGAGATGGTCCATATGTAGGTGCAATCAATGGTGGTGATGGCAATGGAGATGGAGATGGTCCATCAATAAGTGCAATCAATGGTGGTGATGGAAACGGAGATGGAGATGGAGACGGTAGGTGCAATCAATGGTGGTGATGGCAACGGAGATGGAGATGGAGATGGAGATGGTCCATCGGTAGGTTCAATCAATGGTGGTGATGACAACGGAGATGGATATGGTCCATCGGTAGGTGCAATCAATGGTGGTGATGGCAACGGAGATGGAGATGGTCCATCAGTAGGTGCAATCAATGGTGGTGATGGAAATGGAAATGGAGATGGAGATGGAGATGGTCCATTGATAGGTGCAATCAATGGTGGTGATGGCAACAGAGATGGAGATGGAGATGGTTCATCGACAGGTGTAGTCAATGGGGGAGATGGCAATGGAGATGGAGATGGAAGTGGTGGTGGAGGAGGGGAATGAATTGGTGGTGGTGGTGGTGGATTATGGTAATAAGGTGGCGGTGGAGATGGAGTATTTGGTGGTGGAGGATTATGTTGATAAGGTGGCGGTGGAGATGGAGAAGGCGGTGGTGGAGGATTATGGTAATAAGGTGGCGGTGGAGATGGAGAAGGCGGTGGTGGAGGATTATGGTAATAAGGTGGCGGTGGAGATGGAGAAGGCGGTGGTGGAGATTCGTAATGATATGTTGGAGGAGGAGAAAGGATTGGTGGTGGTGGATGATGGTAATAATTTGGCGGGGGAGGTGGAGAAGGCGGTGGTGGAGATTTGTAATAATGTGGAGAAGGTGGTGATGGTGATGGAGGTGGAGGTGATTTATAATAGCGATGACGTCGCGGAGGCGGTGGTGGAGGTGATTTATAATAGTGATG
Source organism: Solanum chiquidenum (assembly GCA_029582725.1). Taxonomy (NCBI): domain Eukaryota; kingdom Viridiplantae; phylum Streptophyta; class Magnoliopsida; order Solanales; family Solanaceae; genus Solanum; species Solanum chiquidenum. Next base: position 1,869 of record JAJOOS010000487.1, read on the forward strand.
ACGTCGCGGAGGAGGTGGCGGAGGCGATTTATAATTGTAACGACGTCGTGGAGGAGGAGGCGAGAGTGATTTATAATAGTAACGACGTCGTGGAGGAGGAGGCGGGGGTGATTTATAATAGTAACGACGTCGTGAAGGAGGTGGTGGAGGGGATCGTGGCCTATAATGGTATGACAAAGATGATGAATCATCAATGTGAGGCTTATAATCAGCTGCTACACTAATAGCTATCAAGCAAAAGGCAAAAGCATAAACAAGAGCATATATGTCCTTCACTCTAACGGAAGACTAAATATGGACACGTGGCACAATTTTATCCATCGATCCAATATTTAATAAATGTCAGGTCGGTGGATAATATTATGCCACGTGTATGTCTGTTAGTATAAAGGGTATATATGCTCTAATTTTTGGACGGCAAGGACATTACTGACACAAAAATGTAACAGAGGGTATTTGAATACCATTTACCATTTATATATATTTGATTAATTTCTATTCTATATGATAAAAATGTCTAGAGTGGTTTGGCAAAAGTCTCATGTAATTAAACATTGTAACTTCTATTAACTAGATGATTAGGCATGATAATATGTTTTCCATGGAAAATATTAATCAAAATATATTGGTGCCAAACAATTTGAGATTTAATACACACATAGAAACAACCATCGACGGAAAATATTTTTCCTTTTAGTTATTTCTTAGAAAATTAGTGCATGTTTGGCGATACTAAAAGCTATTAATTTTTTGAAGTACTTTTTAAAAATAGTTTTTTAGAAAAGTGTTTTTGTAATTTTTTTTTAATAATTTGTGTTTGGTTAATTCAATTAAAAAGTATTTTTTATAAGCAGATTGTATTTGACTAACTTTTTTTAAAAGTACGATTTTGAGTCAAATTACGAAAAGGACAAGTATTAATGTACTTTTAATATTAAGATTATTTTATAGAGAGAAACTATTTTAAATATCTATTACAAAAATTTAATTTAATTTATTTTTTATTAAATTGAAATGTTTATATTAAAATTTTCAATCAGTATTTATAAAAAGATAAATTAAATAGCGATATAATTCCACAAAATATTGTTATCTTTTTTTTATAATCCTACAAAATAATATGTAAATAATATATAATATTTTAACGTAAAATAAAATTTAAAAATTATTATAAAAAATAAAATTCTTAAATGAAACTTAACTAAACTTATGAGATATGCTAATTATTTAATAAGTGATATATTGGTAAATATGTATATATGGAAGAGATTTTTTGGCCTTGAAAAAAATATTTTTTTGTCTTTGCTTCTGCCTTTTTTTCTTTTTTAAGAAGTAGGATTTTTTAGCTTCTTTTCGATGGCAAAAAAACTATTTTTGCTTCCATTTAAAAAAATAGTTTTATTGATTTGCCAAAACGCCTTAATTTTTCAAAAGGGTGTTTTTTTTTTCAAATTAAATAATTTTGGCCTCCCAACAATAATGTCAAATAGGCTCTAAATTGTACAAGTAAGAACCCAGTAGAAAAACTGAATTGTCAATTAAGACTTCTATTTTTCAAAATAATTAGTAAAATAATGGTCTAAAACCTCTCCAACCTATACCCGAAATCTCAACTACATATTCCAACTTTACGGGTGTCCTATCACCCCCCTGAACTATTTAAAAATAAAATAAATAACCCCTTAAAACGCCATAACCACTCATGTGTCTTGTGGTGAAACACACGCACGTGACACGTGTTTTCACCAATTAATCTTTTTTAATTATTTTTTCTCCTTCTTCTTTATCCTTTCTTCCTCAATTATTTTTCAACCTTAATTCTTTGTGAAAATTTCAATTTAAAATAATATTGAGGGATTTGAATCCAACTTGGGAGAATATTTTTTTGTTGTTGAAGATTTAATTACCTAGTGTAGTTGTAGAGAAATGTAGACTTGCCTCCTCCTCCATCCTTTACTTCAACCCCGCCTCCTCCATCCTTTTCTTCAATCCGCAGCAGCGAATTTTGAATAGAGATCTAATCTTTGGTTTTCGCCTTTATCACCTTCCATCTCTTCACGATTAACTCTTTCACTTTCTTCACCTGCTCAAAGTTTTAACCCAAAAAATATTTGTTGTCTTGTCAATCAAATTGAATACAAAGTTTAGTCTTCTATAACAAATAAATTTAATCTAAACCCTCTTTAGTATATAAAGTAGTTGAATTTATATTCAACAGTAAAAAATAAGTATCTTTCTTCAAAAAGTTAAAAATATTGTTATGTCAAGACACAAAACCTTATCAAGAGAAGAAAAAGTTTGATGGTTTGGTTTAGATTATAAATTAATTCTTTACAAAGATTAAGAATTAAGAATTAATTAGGAGATGAATTCCAAAAAGGTTGCCGGAAAATCTTCAAACTCCGACCATGGCAAAATTTAGATCAAGAAAATAGTTTAGATAATAAGAAAGAGAAAGAAAAGAATGAAAAAAGAAAAAGAAAAAACGATCAAAAAGAAAGAAAAAATAGTCAGCTCACTCTCTCAAAGAGAGTGAATGCACTCTTTGTGCCAACTCAGCATTTCAAGAGTTATTTATTTCATTTTTAAATAGTCCAGGGGTGTGATAGGACACCAGTAAAGTTGGAGTGTGTAGTTGAGATTTCAGATATAAATTGAAGGGGTTTTGGACCATTTTCTCAATTAACTGACAAAGAGTTAGGTTTCTCTTTACTTTTACTTATTAGTTTGAGATTAGCTTAACTCTAGCTAATAATAGTTCACCTCACTATAAATATTAGAAGATTTTTAATTGGGTAATTAGAATTGTGATTGAGAAAATAGCCAAAAGCCCTCTCAACCTTTTACCCAATTCTCAACTACACACTTATTCTATACGGGGGTCCTATTACCCCCCCTGAACTATTTAAATATGGAATAATCACCTCCCTAAAATGACATAATCAGTTTTACGTCAAAGCAGTGCAGCACACGTGATGAATCACTGTACATTCATTTTTTTAATTTTTTTCCCCTATAAATTATACACCTAATCAAAATAATAATTTAATAATCCCTTGTTATGTAAAGTTTCTATTTTTATCAAATCTGGAAATTGAAATTTACATAAAGTGCCTTCAAATAGAAACAAAAATTCACAAATAAGTATTCACAAATGTGGAAGTGAATTTTTTTTTTGGTAAGAATGAAACTAGAAAGTGAAATTTCAAATTCACCATTGTCGGTTCATTGTGGTTTGACTTCTTTTTATTTTTATTTTTTTGCTGAAATTATGAAAGGTTTAAGAAAAAACTTGAACTACTCCATTTTTGAGCTTTATATATGAAAGTTTCTTATGAGTTAGGTGATTGTTGTTGCTAAATACGGTTGATGTATGATTAACTAAGCATAAATTAGTAGCTACAAACTAATTCGGAGCTCCTAGAGATGAAATTTAGAAGACCACCATTGAAGGACTTTGAGAAAAACATGAAGAAATCATGAAATGGATATAACAATTTTGTGATATAATGAAAGGGAAAGAATAAAAAAAATGAATTAATTATATAATCTCCAATGAGAGACTGCCACGTGGACTATTTAGTTCAATTTTAGTCATTTTATGTCTTTTTGTTGAATCCTTACGCGCCTACAAGAGGTGTATTCACCTTCTTGGACAGGTCAGCGTTTAAGGGTCATAAAATATCAAAAATAAAAAGTTCAGCGGGGTAATAGAACCCCGTGAAATATAGTGTGTAGTTGAGAATTGACTTATTGGTTAGGGAGGCATTTAGCTATTTTCTCATTGTGATTTGAAGCTTTGGATAAATTTATATGATTATTTGTGGCTTGTTAAAATAATCGAGGTTGAAATTAAGGCTTCGAATTGTATTGAAATGTGTGGATTTGCCTACCGAGTACTACTTCACTAGATACTTAACAACATCTTTAATTTGAGTGGTGGATCTTGGAGCTTGTTTAGTCAAGCGGTTGGAAAGTTAAAAATATTTTTTTGAGGAAAAAACATTCTCCTGGCAAATTAAGGTATTTGGTTATTTAGTAAAACTATTTTTAAATAGAAGTAAAAGTAATTTTTTCGTGATTAATAAAAAATATGTTTCTCAAAAAAGACGAAGCAAAAGGAGAAAATTAACTTTTTTAAGAATATCTTTCGTTAATTAATTGGCATATATGGTAGAATTTTGTTAAGTACCATTTAAGAATTTTATATAAGAATTTGTTGTATAAAAAAGAAGACTATATATAAACCCTCTTTGTAAATGACATTCATCGTAGGCCGTAGTGATACACTCTTCGTAAAATCATCCTCTATATCAATCATACTTAAATATTATATAACAATATTTGTAAGAAATATATTATATACAAAATAAGATATAAAATATTTATGCACATCAAAAAATTCAAATACAAATATCTAAAAGAAAAAAGCTATATTTATAAATAGTGTTCAACATTTGGTTTATAACTTTATCAGCTCGAAGTGTTTGTTCTAGCCTCTGCTCTTTCTAATTTTTTTAATATTAAATCTGTTAACAAATGCATTCCTTCTTTTTGATACACAAAATCATTCAATTAATTTTTTTCATACTTTTATTTATAACAACTAAATAAAATTTAAATATCAAATTCTAGTAAACATATATAATATAATCTCATTATAACAATCATAAATTCTCTTGACAATAATATAATTAATTAATTCAACAAGACTAAATTTAATATAATTTTTTATATAATCTTCACTACTCACCATAATATAATTTTTTGAAAACACAGTTGTATACTTGGAATTTCCTTCTAGTATAATAGATAATAAATCAAATTATTCTCGTAAAAATATTTAGAGAGAGGATCACGATTGCCATGTGCTTAAAAAAATAAATTAAAATGCCAAGATCGTTTCTTTACATTTTCAGAATTCATTTTATATTTACGAATTATTTATTATTAATTATCAAAAAAGCATGTTAATTTATTAAAATAAAAAGAATTTAGGGAAGATAGAATGGGTTTCACAGGGTTATTTATAGTCCGACAGCAAAAAAGTTAGTTCCATAATTTATATTTATATTTTTGAATAATATTATATTATTATCATATTAAATTAATTAATTAAACATGATTAAATTTAATAAAGTGCAGTACGATAAGTTGGTAACCGTAGACTTGCATTAAATTATATATTGTACTAGCACTATTTTACTATTTAATTTATAAATAGTAAAATATTATAAGTCTTTATATTCTCTAACCAATTAAATTTAAAACTTTAGATCTTATATTTTATCATTATTATTCGTAATGTGATTAAACATTTCAATATTTGGATATTTTTTTCGACGTGTTTCAAACATTTTTTTACTATTATATTTAATAAACATTTATTTAATGTTAATTGAGTTAAGAAAAAAATATAAAGCAAATCTCAGCCTTTCAATTTTGTTTTAAGCACGTGGCAATCATCCAATACTCCAATGAGGCTAATTGTACTGGAGTTAATCCTCATTATTAGTATATCTTTTATGGATCCCTTCTATTGATTAGGTTCTAAATAAGAGGAAATGATGAAATTAACAGGCAAAGAGTTAGGTTTTTGTTTACTTTCACTTTTTATAGTTTGAGATTAGCATAATTCTAGCTAATAATAGTTCAGGGAACTATTATTAGAAGTTCTATGTATTAATCATTTTTCATAAGAGAAATTGCAAAATTAGACATATTTTACTTGATATATATATATATTACACACACAATTATTGCTTATGATTTCAAACTATTACGTATTTTATCACTAATTAAGAATTTTCTATCATATATTGAGAAAGATACACCTAGATGCATGTGTTTTTGCTACCAGGTACACTGAAATAAGGAGAGAGACGAGCTAGATTTATTATGTATCTCAAATACATATAATCACACTAGATACAACTAGATATATGTATTTGTATGTATCAGGTGTAATTCACTTGTATCAGGTATCCCAGATACATAGGAGAGTGACGGGCGAGATGAGAGAGAGACGAGGAAGGCGAGCGAAATTTTTGTTATGTATCCCATATACATAGGAATCTACTATTGGATATAGTGTATCTAGAATAAATTACACCTAATTTTGACCTTATATATCCCACGATACATGTATCTGGACACACCAAAATCTAGTAAGATCGTAATATTACAAACTAGAGTATATCTAAGTAATTAACTCCTAAACTAGTGAAATTTAAGTAAGTTTTTTCTTAATGTGCACGTTAACATACAATTAGAAGCAGCATTATATATATATATACACACACATACATTCTGTCCGCGCTTTGCGCGATTTTTTAAAAATATTTCTTATATTTGAATATCAAAAATATTTTAAGGATCCTTTTTAGTTTTCAAATTCAGATACATTAAATTTCTAAGTTTTAGTTATTGTTAAATCATAATTTAAACAATGTAATAATTAAAAACGGTGTTGTATGGATTTTTTGTTATTGGTTATAGTTGTAATTTAAAATAACAATCGTTTGGGTGAATTTTTGATGCACTTGAAAGAATATATATAATACAATATTAAATATATTATAGGAAGTGTTTGACTTTTAAAAAATAAATAAAAAGAGTTAATTTCACAAATGATCAATTACATATAAATATGAATAAAATAAATTATATGTTGAACATTATTTTAGAGTTATAGTTGAAGATTGATATCACAGTTTAGAAAAATATAAAGGAAGCGGATAAAAGAATGATGTAATACCTCATTTTGGTCAGGATTATCATTTGTCTTTTTTGTCAATTTTTTATTTTTTTTCTTTATTTTGATTTATAATATTCACAATATATATATATATATATATATATATATATATATATAAAATATCTTATTTACCCATCTCCTTACCATTATTACAATATATTAAATATTTTCATCTCTCATCATCATTAATATTATAATTTATTATTTTTTCTATTATTTTTATAGTTTTTGAAAATAACAATCTTATTTATCTCTCCCCTTTATCATCATAACTAATTATTCTTATTCACAAAACATTCTTTTTCCTTAATTTTTTTCTTTCTTTTGATTTATAAAATTTGAAGAAAAAAATAATCTTAAATAAGATTAATATTATTCACAAAATTTCTCTTTTTTCTTTAATATTTTTCTCTTGGTATGTAAAATATGTAAAAATAAAATATCTCTTTGATCAAGAGTCATAATTATCCGTTTTCTCCTATTCTCTTTATTTTTAAATACTTTTTATTTTTATTTTATGTTTTAGAAACTCAAAAAGAAGTTATAAAATAGTATCTAATTTGATATTTTTTTAACATAGTTATAGTACTCACCTTATATTATGATTATGATAAATATGTTTATCTTATTTATCTCTCTGCTTATCATTACTATAGTTTACCCTTCATTAATATAATTTGATATTTTTTCTTAAATTAGTTTTTTTTACCTTCTATTTTTATAATTTTTTAAAATGAAAAATCTTATTTATCTCTCCTCCTTGTTATCATAAATTATAATTATTATTGGAGAATTTTTTCTTCTTTGGAGTTTTTTTTTCTATTGATCTATAAAATTAGTAAAAAAAAATTCAAATACCTTAATTGTCTCTCTCCCCACATTACTACAATTTATTTTTAATTTTTTTTATATATTTTTGAAAAAGATTCTAAAAAATAATAATATTATTCATTTCTCTTCCTTATTATCTAATTTATTATTATGTTTAATTTTGTTATTATTCATTTTTACTCTTCTAAGATGTTATAGAATTTATAGTTATAATCTTAATTCAGATGTAGTAATCTCACATTTTGTTTGTGAAAGTAATATCATAACTTAATTTTTTTTGTCACGATTTATTAAATTCATATTTGATTTACAAATTGAATGACAATGAATTGAGAAAGTGCGATTATCTTAATTCTTTAAAGGCAGATGATAACTTAAGAAGATGCGATTATTTTTCTCATCTCAAAATAATTAATATAATTTGTATGCATATGCTATAATAATAAACTTTTTGTTAAAATAAAAAACTTATAAAAAGGACTCAACTTTATTGCTAGGGGCATTTTGATAAAGTTTGTTTAAAAATCCTTTCTCAAATTTGTTATATGCATTTTGATAAAGTATATAGTGTCTCAAATAATTAATTTCTTTAAATACTTTATATTCTTTGTGTAATTGGGGTTTTACATCTCTCAATCTATTATTTTTTATATAAATAAATAAAAAATGATTTATCTTTCCTCTTTATTATCATAAATAATTATTCATATTCACAAAAAAATCTCTTTTTTCTTAATTGTTTTCTTTCTTTTGATTTATAAAATTTGAAGAAAAAAATAGTTGTTAAATATTATTAATATTATTATTCACAAAAATTCTCTTTCTTAAAAAAAATTCTCTTGGTCTGTAAAATACGTAAAAATAAGATATCTCTTTGACCAAGAATCACAATTATCCTTGTTGACACCCAATTTTGGACCTCCACATTATAGATTAATCATCGAGCTTCCTCAATTTCAAATGATTTAAAATAATTAATTTTATAAAATATAAAAAAAATATAAAAGAAATATATATATATATATATAATTTGAAAGTTATTTTTTTTAAATAGTTTGTCATTTTTTTTATAACTTTTAAATAATAATATGTTTTTATATAATTTTGTATATAATTAGTATATTTTATGAAATTCGAAAATCGTCTCAAAAAGATTTTAGTTTTACTTAAATAATTGGTTCATTGGTTTAGTTAATACTTATTTTTGAGTTTGAGCTATTAGTTTATAATTAATCAATATTAATTCGTCATGCTAATTTTAGTCAAATTTCTTAAATTAAACTTAATTTGGCTAGCTTCTTAATTCTTCATGGCCATAATTGCAAATCATGTGGCTATTTTTTCTATTACAAATCTAGCCCCTTCCTTACCTCACATTCAATCCTTTATAAGACCAAGTTTTGGGCCCTTTCCTCTCAATTTCAGCCGACCCAATTTTCCATTATCCCAATTTCTTATCTCAGCCCACTTCCAGCAACCAATACATACAGCAGATGCGTACAACGTGAACAAAACCAGACCCCAACTGTGTCATCTTCCCAGCGACCATCGAACCCAGAATTGTGCGAACTCCAGCAAATCGAAGCCCAGAAACGCTTCAACCAGCAAATCCAGTCCAGTGAATCGCGACCCAGCCCAGTTATGTCATCCTCTCCTTCGCCCTCTTTTTATTTCTGTACGAAAGTCATACTCGAAGTAACAGGTGGAGCAATATCACAGCTTCTTTGTCCTTCGCTCGAGAATCGGACGAATGCCATTCTCATTTTGTTGAGAATGGTACAAAATCGAGCTGTCTAATCTTATCTCTTAGAGATTTTTGAATTTCAAATTTGAAATCACCCAATTATTTCATCCGTTTCCTCCCCAAAATCAGTCCTAGTCTCCCTCTGTATAAACTCTTTTCTTTTTCAGTGTTAGAGGTTGGAGGAAAGTTTGGAAGAAATTAGCAAAACTCACAATATACATAGAGAATATCTTGTGTTTCCGAAAGGAGTAAAGAAATATAGATAGAATACGCTCAAACAGGAGAAAAATGGAGTTAGCTTTGAATCATAACTTCATTCCCTTACTCTGTTCATTATTTTCTCAATTTTTTTGAGGTTTGAAGTCGGTGGTGAAGTTCACTGCCCGAAAGAAGGTAACACCTCCTTCTTTATAATATTTTTCCCGTCTTTTATATTTCAAAATGTGTTTCCAGTGTCTCAGAGGTCTGTGTTGCTGCAGCTTGTCATTGAATTCTTGGTATCCTGATATGTTGTTGTTATTTGTAGTTTTGATGATTTGACAAACCCAGAGACCTTATAAAGGGACCTAATCCCTTGTGCAAATGTACACACAACTGTCAGGCTGGAAAAAGTACAACTGGTTGGTGCACAGTCTCCAATCGTGGCAGAAATGGCAGAAACCTCTACCAATGTTGTGCCTAGAAGGTTTCGACTATTCTTCATAAAGATTATGTCCAATAGTCACAACCTTGGGTTTTTTTTCAACTTGAAACTTCTCAAGAACTCTTGCAAAGGCCAACAATTGAAAAAGGAATCATCCTCAAGAACAACAAGGACCTGATAGAGCTGCAAACTTAGTTCTCTTGGGATTATTTCGTATGCACGCACATTGTAAATATGTTCCTAATTTATAAAGGACTCAGATATTGTGGTTTGTTAAAAAGTCTAAATAGGTTAAGGTTAACTGATTTAGTGGGCAGCATTGTGTGCTGCTTAGTCAAAGTCAAAGTCATCCGAAGCGTGGTGGTTTAGTGGGCAACCTGCGTGTTGCTTAGTTAAAGTCTAAGTTGTCTAGTGGTGATAACTTAGTGGGCAGAGTGACATCTGTTTAGGCTCTTCAAGTAATAGAGTTATTACTTGATTGTGAGATTAATAACTTATTCTCACGTTGGCTGTAACTGTGGTTCACTTTTGCTTAAGAAGATTAGTGAAACAATTGAAAATCCTGTGTGACAGGTCGTGGTTTTACTCCCTTGAGCAAGGAGGTTTCCATGTAAACTGTTTGTGTTGTGTTCGTGTTATTATTTCCTCTTTGTTATTGTTCTTGTTGAGTCAAGGGACCTGGTCCATTGACTGATAGTGAACGCACACATTCTATCAATTGGTATCAGAGCAGGTACTCTCTAGCTGGTTAACACCAAGAGAGATATTCATGTAAATGAATGGCTGCTCCACTGAACCATGAAGAAGGACAATCTTCAACACGACCACCTTGTTTCAATGGCCTGTTCTATAGCTGGTGGAAAATAAGGATGCACGACTATCTAATGGCTGAAGACAGCGAACTATGGGATATAGTGATGGATGGACCTTTCATCCCAACCACTGAAGTGAAAGATGGTGAAATCACAAAAGTTGTTCCAAAGACTCGCCAACAGTACAACGAAGCAGAAAAAAATAAGATTGAGAGCAACTACAAAGCTAAGAAGTTGTTAGTGTGTGGTATAGGTGCTGAAGAGTACAACTGCATTTCTACGTGTGAATTGGCAAAGGAAATCTGAGACTGTTTAAAGACAACTCATGAGGGCACAGAGCAGGTGAAGGAGTCGAAGGTGGATATGCTGACCACCCAGTATGAGAACTTCACAATGAAGGAAGGGGAAAGTATTCATGACATGCATACAAGATTTTCATCCATAACCAACGAGTTACGAAGTCTAGAGAACCCATCAGCTCCAGTAAGCAAGTCAGGAAGATTCTTCAAATTCTTCCCAAGTCATGGGCAAGCAAATTAGATGCTATAACTGAAGCAAAGGACCTGAAGGTTCTGACGATGGATGCCCTCATTGGAAATCTTAAAACTCATGAAATGAACAGAAATTGAGACGTCTCAAAGAAGGAAGCTAAGAAAGACAAGTCTCTAGTCCTTAAAATCACATCTGGAGATGACTCTAGTGAAGAGGACGACATTGCCTATCTCACCAAGAGATTTCAAAAAATTGTAAGAAAACATGTAGGGTTTAAAAAGGGAAGGAATCCTCCTCGTGCTACAACTGCTAGTGATCTCTGTCACAAATGCGAAAAGGAGGGGCACTTCATAAGAGATTGCCCGATGCTCGAAGTTGAAAAAAGAGAGTATCAAAGACCTGGAGGTGAAAAAGACAAGAGAACGGACCTGGTCCCTGATAAAAATACAAGAAAAGCTGCAGCTGACTATGTCGTAAAGAAGGCTCTTGCCGTCTGGGGGGACTCTTCAAGTGAGTTAGGAGAATCAGAATGTCCTGATGATGTATCCATGCTCGTTGTACAAGATGATGCTAATGTATTTGATGGCCTATTTGATCTCATGGAGAAATCAAATTATGAAGACGATGAAGAAAATGTAACTCTCCTCGATCTTAAACAAAACTTGAATACCTATTCTATTAGAAGGTTGAGAAATCTAGTTGATGTTCTGATCGACTCTGTCATATATTTAACTGTTGAAAAGGATTCTATGAACAACAACTTAGATAGTCTGAGTGAAGAAAAGACAGTAATGACCGTTCACATGTCGATTATTGAGGAACAAGTGATAGTTCTAGAAGCTGAAAATCTAGAACTCAAGGAACAACTCAGCCTAATGAATGAGAAATCTGGGAAAAAAAAGGGGGAAATTACTAGCTTGCAAGCAGAGCTAGAAGCTAGTCTAAACTCGGCTGAGACCAGACTTGCTCTAGCCTTGGAAAGAAATAATCAAATGGAGAGGGACCTAGTTCGTCTAAGAGAAGAACTCAAAACTTCTCTAAAATGGACCAGCTCGATCAAGTTGCTTTCTAACATAACTGGTCAAAGCAACTACAACAAAAAGGGATTAGGTAGATTGAACATCAATCCTCCGTATAATCCCCACAATAAATATGTATATGTGTCAGATAATCTATTGTGTCTTCATTGTGGTCCAAATGGCCATCTGAAAAGGGACTGTCCTACCTGGAAGGCCTCTCAAGAAAAAATTTCAGTCTATTCTAGACAAAAAATAGCTCCAAAAAGGGGACATGGTCCCATTTCGAAATCCTTGAACAAGAAAAGAACCAACCTGCCTCATTGGGCAAGAAACATTCTTATTACGCCCTTATCAACTTACTGGGAACTCAGATTAAAGTGGGTTCCCAAGTCTAATAAGTGATCTTTGTTGCAGGGGAGTGAAGGAAGTAGCAGTCAGTGCTGGTTCATGGATAGTGGGTGCTCGAAGCACATGACTGGGAACACAAAAAAACTTCATTTCACTCAAGGCAGTTCAAGGTGGAGGTGTCTCTTTCGGCGATGGAAAGAAGGGGTATATTCTTGGAGTTGGCAGGGTTGGGAAACCACTTAAAGATTTTATTGAAAATGTATACTATGTGAGTGGATTAAAATACACTTTTCTCAGTGTTTCCCAGATATGTAATAAGGGAAATGAAGTCAAGTTTTCATCATACAAATGCATTGTTATCAACCTATCTTCTAATAAGGTGATCCTGACAGCCAAAAGGCGGAAAAACATGTATGTGGCGGATCTGGAAACAACTCATAGAGACGATCGGATATGCCTAAGTGCTCAAAGTGAAAATGCCGACCTGTGGCATAGGAGGCTACGCCATGTGAGCTCTTCTCTATTGAATAAATTTGTCTCTAGGGACCTGGTCCGTGGGTTGCCAAAACTGAAGTTCAGTGACAACAAAGTGTGTGATGCATGTGTCAAAGGGAAACATACCAGATCTTCATTCAAATCAAAGAAGCAAGTAAGCTCTTCAAAGGTTCTTGAGTTAATGCACATGGATTTGTGTGGGCCTGTGAAAATCCAAAGTCGAAACAGAAAGAGGTACATCCTGGTGATTGTGGACGACTACTCAAGATACACGTGGACTATGTTTCTCAAGTCAAAAGCTGAGACAGCTAAGGTGCTGATGATATTCTTCAAAATGATCCAAATAAAGCTTAACTGCTTGATTGCAGGGATCAGGTCCAACCATGGAATAGAGTTTGAAAATATGAAGCTTGACAACTTTTGTGCAGAAAATGGCATTTATCATAACTTCTCAGCACCCAGAACAACTCAACAATATGGTGTTGTGGAAAGGAAGAACAGAACTATGGTAGACATTGCCAGAACCATGCTCATCGAGTCAAATCTTCCTAAAAAAATTTGGGTTGAAGCAGTTAACACTGCATGTTATGTGACAAATAGGTGCTTGATCAGGTCCATACTGAACAAAATACCATATGAGTTGCTTAACAAGAAGAAACCCAAGTTAAGCAACTTAAGGGCTTTTGGATGCAAGTGTTTTGTTCTAAACAATGGCAAGGATGATCTCGGAAAATTTGATCCCAGAAGTGATGAAGGTGGTTTTGTAGGGTACTCATCCTCCAGCAAAGCTTACGGAGTATTCAATAAAAGAATACTATGCATTGAGGAAAGTGTTCATGTGATTTTTGATGAAAGTGGGGATCTGAAGAACATGGAGACAACAGATGATGATGATCTTGTAGAGCTGTTCAAAATCTAGAGAAATGAAGTTAAAGGAACTGAAATCAAAGGAAATCAAGAGTCTAATGATGTTGGTCTCGGGTCATCTGAGAAGATCAATGAAGATGATCAGTCCTCCAAGGGACCTGGTCCATCCGGCAATGCAGATCCAGAGGAAACTCATCTTCATGAGAATGATGACTCTGAAGACGAAGAAGAGCAGACGGATCAACCTCAACCCCTGAGATCTAAGTCAGGGTGGAAGAATAAATCATCTCATCCCCTTGAGAATCTTATTTCCCCATTGAACTCTGGGATGCAAACTAGATCAAAGACCAGAAATCTGGTTGCATTCTCAGCGTTCATATCAACCATTGAGCCAAAATGTGAAGGAGGCTTTGAAGGATGATGATTAGGTCAATTTAATGCAAGAGGAACTACATCAATTTGAGCGGAGTAATGTGTGGTACCTGGTCCCCATACCTGCTGACAAAACCATTATAGGGACCAAGTGGGTATTCAAAAATAAGCTTGATGAAAATGGAGTTATCACAAGGAACAAGTCTAGATTGGTCGTTCAAGGTTATAATCAATAGGAAGGCATCAACTATGATGAGACATTTGCCCCTGTCGCTCGAATGGAGGCTATCAGAATCCTTATAGCCTTTGCAGCATTCATGGGTTTCAAGCTCTTCCAGATGTATGTCAAAAGTGCCTTCTTAAATGGAGATCTGAAGGAATAAGTGTATGTGAAACAACCACTTGTATTTGAAGATAATGACCGCCTAAATCATGTGTTTAAACTCAATAAGGCCCTATATGGTTTGAAACAAGCCCCCAGAGCTTGGTATGAAATGCTGTCCAAATTCCTGCTGAAGAATGGTTTCAAAAGAGGAAAGATAGACAACACCTTGTTTCTAATGAAAAGGGAACATGAACTGTTGATTATCCAAGTGTATGTGGATGATATCATTTTTGGTTCTACCTCTGAACATTTGTGTGAAGAATTTTCCATTCTAATGGGGAATGAGTTTGAGATGAGTATGATGGGAGAGCTGAACTTCTTCTTAGGACTACAGATTAAGAAAACTTCTAGTGGTACCTCAATCTGTCAAGAAAAGTATACAAAGGAGCTGCTGAAGAAGTTTCATATGGTGGACTCTAAGCTCATTGATACCCCCATGGGTACTAACTCAAAGATAGGAGCAGATGAAGGTGATCCAGTAGTGAATCAAACCATGTTCAGAGGAATCATTGGTTCACTATTGTATCTCACAACAAGTAGACCTGACATCGTCTTCAGTGTGGGAATGTGTGCAAGATTTCAAGCATGTCCCAGGGAATCACATTTGAAAGCTGTCAAACATATTCTGAGGTATCTAAAGAAGACAGGGGACCTGGTCCTTTTCTATCCAGCAGGTGACTCTTTTAAATTGGTAGGGTATGTATATGCTAATTTTGCAGGATATCAGGTTGACAGGAAGAGTACATCTGGAATGGCACACTTTCTTGGATCCTCACTTATCTCTTAGGGGACCAAGAAACAAAATTCAGTAGCACTCTCAACAGCTGAAGCAGAATATGTGGTTGTTGCTTCCTGTTGTGCTCAACTGCTATGGATCAAGCTACAACTTGAAGACTTTGGAGTACATATCCATACTATTCCTTTCATATGTGACAATACAAGTGCAGTCAACATGGGAAATAATCCAGTACAACATAAAAAATGAAACATATTGATGTCAGGCACCACTTCTTGAGAGACAATATTGAAAAAGGGAACATCAACATGCAATATTGCAAAACTACAGATCAAATAACAGATATTTTCACAAAGGCTCTCAGCAAAGATCAATTCGAAAGTAATAGGCTGAAGCTGGGAATGATGAGTATGCACTGACCTAATCCCATCCAAGGAAACCAAATCCTCTGTTGGCTATGATCAGAAGGGAAGGTATCCTCATTACTAGTAATGTGTTGTTTAAGTGAGATCAACTATGTACCTACTGCAGGTATACACTCATGGAACTCACATGAGTGAAGAATGGTCAGAACCATTCAGGAATCAAGCTTCATCTGCAGGACGGGACCTGGTCCTCACCTAAGGTTAGCATTCTTTACATTTATTTTAAACTGTTAACTAAGGACCATTGAGATCTCCACGTGTCAGTCATCCGTCATTCTGATCGTTGTCCCATCGCTTAAGATCAAGCGTCGCATCTACTCAGGGACCTGACACACCGTTTCACCTCTTTTTATACATTTTTTTACTCTAACACTTCACATTTCAAACTCTCTCCTTTTCAAAGCTCTCAGCCAAAAACCCTAATCTCTCCCTCTCTTCGGTATCTTTTTTCTTCTTTCTCTAACATGTCTCAGTCACCATCCTCTTCGAAGAAAATGCTAGCCTCACTAAATGAAATAGATCCAGTGGCATTCTATACATCATCAGTCGCTCTTTCCCCATCAAAGATGTTGACCATATCTTCGGTCAACATCGTAGAAACCAGTCCTCTCAACCCTCAGTCTCCTTTTGATCTCAATAACCCAGTACCCTCACAACAACCTGGTCCCCTCTCATCCTTTTTATCTGACAACCTATTTTAGGGCGATCTTCCCCATAGTAAATCATCAAAGTCAAATATTCTTGCTACAAGTGAGAGCATGGTCATTGAAAGTCTAGCAAAGATGAGAGAAGGTGCAGTACATGAAAAAGGCAGTAACTTTGTAAATGAAGAAGTTGATAAGTTTGCCGAAGGGATTCACAAAGATACAGAACCGATATTTGATAGAACACTAGAGGTTGGTGTCTATCCCTCATATGATTCTAGTGACACGGATGAATATAATGTACCTCTCAAATGATCCGTGCAAAGGCGAATGGTCCCTGTCACCACGAAGGGAAAGGAAAAGGTTACAGAAGAAACCCCTAAAAGGAGGCCATTTACTAGATTTGTCTCCCAAAAACTCATGGGGGATGCCATGAAATCTAGCGAAGCAACCACGGCCAAAAATTGAAGGAAAATGAGGTCTTGTGAAGAGGTCTTTGCAATACCCACTGATGACGTGGTGGATGTTTCCATTGGAACATCTGATCATGAATTTGTAAGAGAAGACTCTCCCCTGGGTGATGGTCGAAAAGAAAAGGGAAAACAAGTGAAGAGGATTGGTAAACGAAAATCTAGGGCATCTGCCGTCAAGAAAGTTAGCCCCACAAAGGGTAAGGGAAATGATTCACAAAAGAGAAGGGAGCCCTCCAAAAGGAAGAGATACACTTCTTATGTTCCTCAGCAAAACTCTACACTGGAACCTAGTCCCAAGAGAAGCAAGGATGACGATGCACTGACCATACAATCAATTGTTGATAATCTGCGATTACAGAGGGTTCTGGGAGGATGGGTGTTTGACCCTAATATCATTACAAATCCAGGGATGGATGCTCTACATGATCTTGTGGAGATTCAGTCTTGGAGTCACCTGTTCCAAATCAAATCCCATGTTCTACACGAGGAAGAGGTTCGAGAATTTTACTATAACATAGAATTTGTAGAGGATGGTAGCATCAACACCAGGGTGGGAGGCCAAAGCTTACATCTAGATGTGGACCTATTGGGACAAATACTAGAAGTACCCAAAGAAGGGATCAGGTCCTTAGTCGGAAAAACCTGCACCACAGAATTTGTGAAGGAATGCTCCAACATCCCTAACACTCGTCGTGCTGGGGTTCAGAAGAAACTCATGAAAAGGTAGTATCAGTTGCTGTTCGAATTTGTCAACAAAGTCCTTCTTCCTCGGACGGAAAAAATAACTGCTACCTCCGCAACAGATGTGTTCATCATGGAATCACTATGCAAGTTTAAAACCATAGACCTTCCAGCCCTCATGATGGAGCACATGTACAAGTCGGTGATTGAACACAAGGGTAAGCATGGCATGGGCTATGACTATTTCTTGACCAAGGTGTTCCATCTTTTTAATATTCCTGTGGGAACGGGTAAGATTGGTACTTCCAAGCAAGCCTTCCTTCTAACTACTCTGGTGGAATGTGAGTGTATTAAAGGAAAAGTAGGTCCACTGAGCAAGATATCTCAGTTGATAATGGAACAAGATCAGTCGAAACATGAACTGGAGGAAATGACTGTGCGAGTGAGCAACAAAGATGTTGAGATTGCTCTACTCAAGGCTGAGTTGGTCAAGGCGCAGACTAAGGGACCTGGTACTGCCGAGGTTGAAGAGCTGAAGAAGCAGAATGATAGGCTCCATGATCAAATTGCTGCTCTATAAGAGAAAATGATCAAGGATAACGATGAAGCAAATACTAGGCTCACTCTTGTTATTAAGTCCCTCTCCCATTAACCTCCTTCCTCATAGTCCTATCCGTCCTTTCTTGTGTCATTTTTTTTTTGTGGACAATGTTTGGGGTTCTCAATATAGTTTAAATTTAATCTATTGACTATTATTTCTTATGCAATGATGTTGATTCCTATTTTGTTGTGCCCAATGTCTATCTACTCCTGTTTTTATAACTATGTTTGTGTTGCCCTTGACTGTAATCTTACTTAACAATCTTACTTGTTTTGTTGGTTTACTGCAATTCTTTTTTATGATGCCAAAAGAGGGAATCATGTTTGGTTGCTTAGGTTGTGGTGGAAGGTCCTGATTGATAGGAGGAATGAATAAGGGTCTGATCGACAAGGGGAAGCATAGAAGAAAATGTAGGCATCGGTGTACAGTTTATCATCATCAAAAAAGGGGAAACTGTTATTTGTAGTTTTGATGATTTGACAAAATCAGGGACTTTGTAAAGGGACCTGATCCCTTGTGCAAATGTACACACAACTGCCAGGCTAGAAAAAGTACAATTGGTTGGTGCACAGTCTCCAACCGTGGCAGAAATGGCAGAAACCTCTACCAATGGCAGTGCCTAGAAGGTTGCGACTATTCTTCATAAATATTATGTCCAATAGTCACAACCTTGGTTTTTTTGCAACTTGAAACTTCTCAAGAACTCTTGCAAAGGCCAACAATTGAAAAAAGGAATTATCCTCAAGAACAACAAGGGCCTGATAGAGCTGCAAGCTTAGTTCTCTTGGGATTATTTCTTATGCACACACATTGTAAATCTGTTCCTAATTTATAAAGGACTCAGATATTGTGGTTTGTTAAAAAGTCTAAATCGATTAAGGTTAACTGATTTAGTGGGCAACATTGTGTGCTGCTTAGTCAAAGTCAAAGTCATTCGGAGCGTGGTGGTTTATTGGGCAACCTGCGTGTTGCTTAGTTGAAGTCTAAGTTGTCTAGTGGTGATAGCTTAGTGGGCAGAGTGACATATGCTTAGGCTATTCAAGTAATTGAGTTATTACTTGATTGTGAGATTAATAACTTCTTCTCACGTTGGCTGTAACTGTGGTTCACTTTTGCTTAAGAAGATTAGTGAAACAGTTGAAAATCCTGTGTGACAGGTCATGGTTTTACTCCCTTGAGCAAAGAGGTTTCCACGTAAATTATTTGTGTTGTGTTCGTGTTATTATTTCCTCTTTCTTATTGTTCTTGTTGAGTCAAGGGATCTGGTCCATTGACTGATAATTGACACACGCATTCTATCAGTTGTGTATATGTTCTTAAATGATTTCATTGTCTACCCGTGATGTCGATTTCAACTTTGCCATTTCATGTTTAGTTCATGCTCATTCATACCTCATTTTAGTGTTACTATTCATGTTATCTTTGTTAGGATAGATTTCTTGTGTGTGGGTTGTTACTATTACTATATTTGTTACTTGAAATAAGCATGTCTATCCTTCACCCCTTTTATGAAATTGTGAGTGTTAAAAGTTCTTTTTCCACTCATGCCTAGAATTATCTGATCTTTTGTACTACATTGCTAGTATTATGTGCTAGTTTTGGTTCATTGTTTAGAATGCTTAGCTTCTTTTAGTGTCATATACTATTGCTACTTTTCTTGCTGCCTGTTGGCCATTGTTGGGTAGAATACTTGCTCTTTTAATTTCTTGATGCTGCTAAAATGTGTGGAACTTTATATCAAGCTTGCTGTTTTTTTTTTTTATTATTATTTTGTTCACAAATAGTCCTCTTAGCTACTTCGAACTCTGTAGAATACACTGTTCTAATATTAAGCAAATCACTATGGAGATTGAATCTTTGTTCTATGTTCTGGCTAGTAGCTTTCTGGTATTGATGTGTTATTGTCTCATGTTAAAAAAATGGAATTCATTTCTTGAATGCTTAGAGTTCATTATTATTATTTAAATTTGCTCCATATGATTGGGATTCTAGAAAAGAGTGGAGCAAAATGTTGGCAGGTGTGATTGGTTTGCATTAAAGCCTTTAGTTGCCTAATGTGCTCCATATTCTCATCTCTTTGATGAAACACTTATGTCATCCTTAAGAAAATTTCTTTGAATGCCTTATTTAATTGAGCATGAATTCACTCAAGACCTCTGTGCTTATTTTAAATAAATGCATGTCCCATGATATAATTCTCAAGATGTAAACATTATCGGTCATGTAACTGGTGTAGGAATTGTCTTAATTTCATTTGTTCGAATTACTTGTGATTTAAATTAGTTTCTTTTTTTAATAGCCATTTACTAACCTTTTTCTCTTTCTTTCTTTGTTTGTTGTATGTGAAATCTGTCTAAGTCCTCACAGATTCTATCTTCGCATTTCCAAGGGGGCCATGAAGGCCCCAAAATTCTTTATTCGAGCCAGCCAGCCATCAGGAGTGAAGAATAATTCCCTTGAAATCGACGTACATGTGTTCGGAGCAAACATACAAGATCGTATTCACTAGTATACACCTAGTGTATATGAAAATCAAGAAATGGGCTAAAAGAGCCTTAAACTTTCAGCCTTTGTATCTTTGTGATTATTGGGCCAATACCCCATTTATCTTGATTATTATTGTGTTAGTCTAAGACAGGTACCAAATGTTGGGCCAAAGGCCCAAAAAGCAGAAATCAGGCCCAAGTACTGGCCTAGGCGGACAGAAAACCAGACTTTGGGCCCAAATTTCCCTCTTTACTTTATTATTTTATATTTGTTTACATGTTGCTATTTGTTGTTAATCTTAAGGTTACTACAATATAATTTTCCGGATGGGTAGCCATTCCGAACTAATTTTCTAGAAATTAACTAACCAAGCTTCTTTTTCTTTGATCTCAAAACACAATTTTGCAAAGTATTTTACTTAGGTAATATCTCAATATTCCCTTTTTCCCCCCCTTAAGATGGTCCTAACTTTTAAAATTGTTCATCCTCTCAATTCGAATTAAGTCAAATTATTTTACCCAAATAGTTAATTATCGGATAACTGCGTGTTAGCGGACATTTCGAGTGCTTTCAAACCCTTCCCGAAATGCAAAAATGAACCCCGAACCCTTTAAATATTTTCAATTGATTTCTGTTTTAATCTTTTGAAAAAATAGTTTTCTTAGTTTTTCTTTAAAAATTAAGTGGCGGCTCTTAAAATCCGTTTTCATTAAAACAATCCGTTTTCTCCTTTTCTTGACTTTTAAATATTTTCTTATTTATATTTTATGTTAAAAAAAACTCAAAAGAAGTTATAAGATAGTATCTAATTTAATATGTTTTAAACATAATTATGGTACTCACCTCATATTATGATTATCATAAATATGTTTACCTTTGTTATCTCTCTACTTACCTTTACTACAATTTATTGCTTTTAATCTCTTCTCTTCATTACTATAATTTAATACTTTTTCTTAAATTAATTTTTTTTACCTTCTATTTTTATAAATTTTTAAAATGAAAAATCTTATTTATCTCTCCTCCTTATTATCATAACTAGGAAATTTGTTCGCGCTTCGCACGGTATAACAATAATTTAGAATGAAAGTTTTATAAATTAATTAGAAATAAAGAGACAAATTTTATTTTGATTAGAGCTGAGACTTGTTTTTCCTCTTACACAATTGTTTATTTCTCTTTTAAATATTAATTTATATGCTATATATATGCATAACTGCCGGTAATATACTGCACATTATTTTTTCCTTTATATCTTTCAATAGTTTTTTAACACAAATAAATGAAAGACATAGGGAAAAAAGACCAAAAAAATAAAAAATAAAAAAATAAAAATATTGACTATAAAGAGGTGTTACATCAAATTTTTGATTTTGTACCTGATTTTTTCTTATTAATAATGGATATTAGATTCTTTGAAATAAATAAATGAAAACAATAGTGAAAATGTCAATACAAAATGAGAAAAAAAATGAATGTTTATTATAGAAAAGTATCATATCGATGTGTATATCCTTAATTTTATGTGTATATACGATATAGATATTAAAAAAATATAAGAAAATAAAAATAATTGATGAACCATCAATTAATAATATTGAGTCATCTATTATATTATATAGAATAAATATAAAATCGAACAATTTCGCTTTTATGGATAATGCACTTTTCTTCTTCTTTTTTCCAAACAAAAGGTATTAACTACATTTATAAGCACGTGATAAAAAAAAAGAGATGAATTTTCCAACTTCTAACTGTATATCATTAATATAGAATGAAGTTAATAACAATTATTTCAAATGCATTAACATATATTACATATAGTGCTTGTTATTAATTTTATGAACTAGTACAATGATTTATTTGTAATAGAAGACTTCTTATTTTCTTTTTAATTTCTTGTTATAAAATTATTATTTTCCTATATTTTTTATTCATAAACTGCAAAAGTAGTTTTCAAAGTTACACAATATCAATCACTAATCATATTTTTGAACAAATTATATCTAAGAATATTATATATAAAAAAAAATAGAAATAGAATAGGAACAAAGTTTATTTTTATGAATTTAAAAATTGAGTCCATAAAATTACCTTAGAAGAATCTGTTATATGTACCAAGTTTTTCGATATAGATGAAAAATATTTATTCAATTCAATCAACTTTTCACTTTCTACTATTGTCTTCTTTATTAGGAGATTTTAATATATATATATATATATATATATATTCATGTATTCATTCACCTTCAGTTTTTATAATTCTTAATTAATTTTATTGATGTGAAGTAATAATGTATTAAAAGATGAGAGATGAAAAGACAAAAATTAACCAATATATATTTGTAATAGGAGAGTTCTTATTTTCATTTTAATTTCTTGTTATAAAATTAACTTTTACCTATATTTTTTAGTCATAAACTTCATAACAGTTTTCAAAGTTATACAATATCAATCACTAATCATATTATTGAACAAATTTAATCTAAGAAAATATACATCATAAATGAAATTGAAATAAAATAGGAGCAGAATTTGTTTTCATGAATTTAAAAATTGAGTGTATAAATTTACCTTAGAAGAAATCCTTTATATGTACCACGCTTCTCGATATAGATGACATAGCATGAATTATTAAAATTTAACAAATGTTGAGCAAAATATAGTAATGAAGTAAAAATATAAAACTTTCAACCAATAAGATTAGAAATCTCAGTGTATAAAGAAATTGACTGAGCATAAAACACATATAAATAAGCGTAATTAAGATAAATATTTATCAATACATCATCTCATTAGATGAATTGCTACTATATACAAAAATTAAAATACATTGATAATTATGTTGGAGCATTTCTCAAGCACAACTCAACTAAAATGGTTGATATATATATATATATACACGTTAATTTTTGTCTTTTCATCTCCCATCTTTTAATATATTATTACTCCACATTAATAAAATTAATTAAGAATTATAAAAATTGAAGGTGAATTAATGCATGAATATATATTAAAATCTTTAATTAAGAAGACAATTATGGAGGGAGATGTAAAGTTGATTGAATTGAATAAAAATATTTTTTAAATTATAAAAAATAAAATAAGTAAATAAATTTTTCTCCCATCTTTTAACATATGCAAAATTAAATAATAAAAGTTATAAATATGGAATATTAGATAGCTATGAGTATTTTATTAATATAATTAAGACTATTATTTATAAATATGTAGAGGTGTGAGTTATAATGATGAATCTTTTATATTAATTAATTGTAAAAATCAAAAATCAAAATAAAAAAGGAGAAAAAAGAGAGATAAAAATAACTTTGTAACAACCTATTTCTGTCGTTATAGAAATGTCAATGGGGAGAAATTTTGGGTCGGAAAACTTTTTCGTAGTAACTGAGAATTTCCCAACCTAGTCCAGATTTGGACGAAATTGGAGTCATTAAGGTGTAGGGAAATCTGATAACAATTGGGTGATTTATTTATGATTATGATTACATGGGTGGATAGATAACTCGTTAAGGAATCCATACGACTTTACGGAATTGAATTCGGGCGAGTAGAACTCTCGGAATCGACCTTAGCAAAAATGGTATTTTCTGAGCGTCGTTGGTTAGAGGTGTGTTGTGAAATAGGGATTTTGGAATTCTTTAAATAGTTCACTGGTTCGTGCAAGCCGCTTTGGCGGTGCTTTTGGTCGCTCTGGCGTGGCCGCTACAACGGGGTGAGGGCCGTTGTGGCAGGTTCGTCGCGACTTAAAGTCGTAAATAAATTCCTAAACGATCTTATTTTACACTTTTTGATTTTTAGAGCTAAGGAACGAACCCCAAGCGACTCCTAACAGTTTTTCACCATTCTTGAGGCTAAAGGTAAGCTTTTCACTCCCTGAATTTATTTTTTGATCTGTAGAACGTAATAAAACGAACAATTAATGACGGGGGAGAGATTTTGATCTAGATTCTATGGTGGAAACAACCCTATTTTGGATACTTGGGATAATGGGTATGATCTAGAGTTGTTAGAATTGTTAGCGATTCGGGTAATTAGTGATTGTTTATTGATTCCCGTTTATTATGATTGTTTGTAGATCAAGGACAAGCGGAACGAATCCGGAAAGGGAAGAATCAAGTTTCTTAGGGTTTCAAGCTTGTTTCGAGGTAGGTGATGGTTGTGATTCTATGATTGTGTGATGTATGTTTGTTCTTGCTTCATTATGATACATGTATGTATATGAATGTTGCATTATTGATCACACTTGTTGTAAATGAGATAGATGAATGTTGGTTACCATGAAATCATGACTTAATTGTATGATCTTGAGGATATACTTGTGATTGTGATTGTGGTGTGTTGAATGGATCGGTTGTCACGTTTCGGCATAACTAACTTGGATCGGTTGTCACGTTCTGGCATAACTATGGGATCGGTTTCCACATTCCGGCATAATCATTGGATCGGGTACCACGTTCCGATATGCTAACTGTTTGGGTATGGATTCCACGAGAGGATCAATGATTTGATATAATTGTGTATCTTGAGAAATGTGAAGTTGTTCGTTATTAGTAAATGTTGATATTATATGCATGTGATTATATTGTTGTGATGACTTATGTATGTTGCACTTAGTGGGATAGCCGTGTGATCCTACCAATACACTGTGGTTGTGTACTGATACTGTACTTGCTCTTATTTTTGTTGAGTACAGGGCATCTTCAAGCGGCTATTGACAAACCTCGCTTAGGAGATCAGTGATCGTCGTTCGAATTCAAGGGTGAGCCAATTCTTCCGGGCCATGAGTTCTCCTTTCGTCTATTTCCACATTTCGGACTTAGATAGTTCTATTAGTTATTAGTACATTAGTTGGGGTTGTATCCCTTCTTGTTTAGACTTGGTTTATTGTTAAATGTTTTGGTACATTGACTTTCAGGTTCTAGGCATTACTTCCGCAATGTTAGTTTATTATTGTTAGATTTTTGTTAGAGTTTATGGGAACTCTATAAATAGTGTAGTAATAACGAGGAAAGAGAAAAGTTAAGTGTACCTATTTTCTGATTTTTTTTTAAAGAACTAATTAAGGGGAAAAATCCAAAAAATTGACAAAAAAAGATAAATGGCAATCTTAGCCACCTATTTTCTGATCGAATAATTTTTTCTTCTTAACAATTTTTTTCTTTTGATCTATAAAACCAGTAAAATAAAATTCAAATATCTTATTGGTCTCTCTCCCACATTACTGCAATTTATCACTTTTTCTTAAATTCCTCTTTCTACCTTCTATTTTTAAAAGATTCCAAAAAACAATATTAATATCTCTTCCTTATTATTGTAATTTATTATTATGCATGAAATTTATATTTTTTCTTAATTTCATTTCTTTTGATCTATAAAATTTGTCCAAAAATTATCTCTTTAATCAATAATCATAATTAATTTTTTTCCCTTTTATTCTTGACTTTTAACATATTTTTTCTTATTTATTTGTTATGTTAAAAAAAATCAAAATTCAAAGAATTTATAAAATATTATCTAATTTACTTTTAACATAGTTGCACTCGCCTTTATAATATGATATTACATTGTTAATCATATATATGTTGGAACTATATGCACAGCGGAACCATATCATAATCTTTACTTCTTACATGAATAATAGATATCCAATACCGTTTATGCTAGAACACATAATCATGCTAAAACACATAAACTTGCTAAAATTTAATTTAACAAATACCTCTTGAAGCGTGAGCAGATACCTTTAAGCGAATCCACAAGTTAGACGACTTTCAAGCGAATCTACAAGATAGACAACATCTAGGATCTTCTACAGTGATCCCAAGTTCACATCCGAACTCTCTCAATACTTGGGTGGACAAGTATCGATAGAAAACTAATTCCTCTATTTTCTAGGTTAGGAGAATCCCTATTTATAGAGATTTCTTTCTAATCCAAAAAGGACTAGAAAACCTAGTTTTTCTAGAAGACTAGAAAAAATCATATTATTCTTCCTTTTCCATAGAAATAGGATTCTGAGTTCTAGTTATATATGGGAACTGGAGGGACCACATAATTAATTACTGAGTCTTCCTATTATGGAAATAATTCAAATAATTAATTTAAATTTATTCTTACCATAATAAATTACAAATCATTCCATTAGAAATTCGTAATTGCACTCCTCTATTTATATTTCGTAATTCCCCATTAAACACTTATGTAATTCCCCATGTTAAGATTTCAGATACTAATCAATAAATTAAATTACTGACGAATTTAATTTAATGATTAATTTTCTTTAGAGCACTACTTAACTTATTTCATGTGTCGGATTCATAAATCCACTTGCAAGATTTGACATGATAAAAACTTATAAGTTTCTCAAAAAAGCATATCAATCAATCTCTATAATGAGACATGGATTCCATCAACTAACTTATTATTTCACCAATATATATTATTATCATCCAACTTAACAAACATATTGACCCATCTCAGAATCTCATCTTTTAATAAATCAAAACGATAATTAATATATAGAGATCATAATAGTTATATTAGAATTAAGAATATACGTACATTTAATAGTTTAGAGAATATGTTTTTGTCAGTCAGCTTAAAACAACTATCTCTACTTGGTCTCGTTCAATACATACAAAATGTACTAGCACAAGAAGTTGGAACTATACCGTTCACATAATCAGGATAAATTACATATAATCTTGTGCTACAATCGTACCCGATGGCATGTCCAATTTTCATCCTAGATTGTGAACAAAAACCTTATACTTATAAGAACAGATGATTTAATCCTCTGTGTATAAGCTAAAATTCTACACACTAAATCATCTACTATATAAGTAAATAGACACCATAAACGAATAGATGATCTATTAAAACTGAGCAAATATTTATTCTATAATAAATATTATATCTTAACATATGATTAATAGTATATATCCCAATAATATATTCTTTGAAAGTTTAATATATACATATTTATATAACTTTTTTCTATCTAAAATGCTAAATAAAAAATAAGAAAGAGAGAGAAGTAGCTAAAGAAAAAATTAATAAAAAACAACGTTTTTACATTTTTTCCTTTCCCGTGTTGATTTTTATCGTAGTTACTTTTAAAAAATTTCTTCCTTTTTTCTTCTTTTCCTTCCTTTTACTTTTTACTCAACTAGTATTCGTATTCGTGTGTTGCACGGATATTTTTAAATTAAAAATAATTTATAAAATTTATTATTCTCTTATTAATTTATTTTTAAAAGCAATTATAGTAATACATTATACTATTTATATATATGTGATCATAGTAACCTAACTTATACATAACTTTATTTGTTACAATATTATTGTAATAGCTTTAATCAAATACGTTTTTAGTTTACAATATATTTCTGTTGAACTATTAATAATATCATTATTTTTTTAACGAAAAAAATTAAATTCTAACTTTCCACATAAAATGTTTAATATTATAAGATAAAGACAAATTTAAATATTTTACATATGTATATTCAAAACCACAAGTTTCAAAAATATTTTTTATTGATTTTAATTCGAGTTAAACTATTAATGGACAATTTAATTAACTTACAATAATTAATAATTATTTAATATTAGTATAAGCATGAAAAAAAAGTAATACATAATTCATAAATGCATTTTATATTTATTGAAATTAATTATATACACATAGTGAAACAATTGTTTGATCTTATATATAAGTGATTATTCAATAAAGAATTTTGATAAGTTATATTTTATTTATGCACTATAAATAACTCAACAACCTATACACAGTAAAACGAAAAAAAACAGAAAAATGTTATATAAATCTGTAATTTATTTTTACAATAAAAAGTAGTTAAATGATCCCAATAAAAATATCTGAATAAATTTTATTTTAGTTTTTTAAAACAAAAACACACGTTAGATATATATATAAAAAAATAACGTGTCTACAACAAAACAATATTTTTTTTTAAGATCATGTGATATGTTTAATAAGATTCCGACCTTGTCGATAAATACATAATTACTTATTAAACGGAAACAGTAGGGCTATAGAGACTAACCCGAATTCTATGTTGAATTTTTCTTCCTTCAAAATATGTGATCTTTTATAACACCTTTTTTCATTTCCTTCAAACATTATTTGTCTTAATATTAGTATCAATGTTTAAAAAATTTAAATCATAGAGTTACCATTATAAATTTCCAAAAAAGTGTTCCTATCATATCAGTTGAGATAGTATTTTAGGAAAAAAGATTAGTATATCCACTTTCAATTAAAAAAATTATATCATGAAGGCAATATCTTATCGGGGTCGTAGAAATTACAATTATATGCTATTATTTGATCGATAAACAATATTTTAAGCCTCTATCTATGTTTGTATAAGTGGCAAATATTCATCTCAATTTCAACCAAAATGTCTAATGATCTCTTGGGAATTATTTATGTTTTGATTATATATAGAATTACGAAATTAGGTTTTCCTGAAAGTGTTGCCTATGAAAGGGGTGATGAGATTTAGCAAGAAAGGAAAGCTCAGTCCTAGATATGTAGGCCCTTACAAGATCTTGAAAAGGGTTGGTAAAGTGGCTTATGAGTTAGAGTTGCCAACAAAACTAGTAGCAGTGCATCCGGTTTTCCATATTTCATTGTTGAAGAAGTGTGTGGGTGACCCAA
The DNA here is from genome assembly GCA_029582725.1 of Solanum chiquidenum. Lineage (NCBI taxonomy): Eukaryota > Viridiplantae > Streptophyta > Magnoliopsida > Solanales > Solanaceae > Solanum > Solanum chiquidenum. The sequence goes on from JAJOOS010000487.1 coordinate 31,388, forward strand.
CATCTATTGTGCCTTTGAAAAGTGTGGCTGTGAAGGATAGTCTCACTTATGAAGAGGTACCAGTTGAAATCCTTGATCGTCAGGTTCGAAGGTTAAGAAATAAAGAAGTCGTTTCAGTCAAGGTTTTGTAGAGGAGTCAGTCCGTAGAGGGAGCTACTTGGGAAGCAGAAGCAGCTATGAAGGCCGAGTATCATCACCTCTTTTCTTCCGATTCCATTCCAACTTGAGGTAATAGTTCCTCTTCAATTTTTAGTCATTCATGTGTAGCTTCAGTCTGAGCATATTTTTCCTTCAGTTTGTACATGCATTTTTAACATATTTGCATGTTAGAACTTAGTTCAGTCAGAAATCAGTTTCATGTACTTAGTTGTAGGGTTTGGAGCTCTTTCCCTCCATTTCAGCTAGTTTAGTCTTCATTCGAGGACGAATGGTTCCAAGGGGAGATAATGTAACACCCCATATCCGAAAATAGACCTTAAAACAGATTTCCAGAAGTTGTAGGTGCAACCAACGGACCGTAAGGTGAACCACGGCCCGTGCTGGTGGTCCATGGTTCGCGTCTGCAACCTACCCCAATTTCAGCCCCAAAAATCTCTCTAAGTTCTAACCCACGCCAGGACCTACAGACTGTAGGTCAGACCACGGTCTGTGGTCCAGGGCTGTAGGTTGGACCCCCAGTTTTAGCTCCCAGTCGTCGACTGACGGTTGACCAGCACAGACCGTCAGTCAATCGACGGTCCGACGGTGACCCCAACAACTTTTAAGTTAGGGGTCTTTTGGTATTTTCCTTATGTATTGGGCCACTAAAATACGTCGTTTAAACCCTAAACTACGTGGTTTTGGTCAATTTTAACCTAGAAACATAACTAGAACTTACCTAAGTCAAATCATTCATCAAAACTTAGAAAAAATTATAGCGTAAGAGGAGAAAGAGGTCAAGAACCCTAGTTCAAGAATACAACAAGGTTCCATCAGTTCCATCCCTCGAAATCAAAAGATTTCTTCGTGGAATTCGTTACCAGGTATGTGGGATTTCACTAGTGGGTTCCTTTCACCCATTAGGTCCCTAGATTTCAGTCAGAATCTTGATTCCCTTAATATTATCTAGACTTGGGATTTCTTGAATGTTAGAATTGTAGGATTTTAGCTATTAGAATTATCCAAATCATATTATATCATTATAGTATTGTTTTACCCAGATTCATGCATAAACTCAGAACCTTAGCTATGTTGTTCTTTTAGTTCATGAATTACACATGCTAGGTCAGTAAATTCAGTTATATATAAATATGCCTCAGATCTCGAATGCATTATTATCAGTATATTTAATATTGCATTCTCAGTTTGCGTGTCAGTATTGAACTATCCAGTGTTACAACATTTCAGTCATAAAGTGTTAATTACTTAATCATATGGGAAGCTTAATACCGAGTGGACTAGGGTCAATCATCCCCAAGTCCCAGAACTATGTGCCCCGTAGGTTGTAAGTCCCCTCTGTGGGCATCATTTTAGTGATCACGCCAGCATGCCTCTATACCTGTGGCAGGGTATATTAGGTCCTCTCGATGGGGAGTATACATCGAACTCCACATTTAGCTCATATGGTTTTATGTCGGTTATTAGTAGCTCCCTTACAGTTCAGTCAGATTCTATTGCATTGACCATGTTATTAATATAGTTCAGAAATTAGTCCCAGCATGTTATAAACTTGGTCATTGCATTCAGTATTTCATGTTCAGTATTCTCAGTTGTAACATGCTTATCTCATGTCATTGTTCAGATATATGTTTATTTTCAGTTATGTTATTATTCAACTTTATTCTATCCATACATGCTTAGTACCTTTCAAGTACTGACGCATACTCTGTGCTACATCTTATCGTTACATAGGTTAAGGTCCTCAGCAGTCAGATCACACATAGGTCGATTCCCGATCTTCAGTTCAGCAGTATCAGTGGTGAGTCCTCATTCTTCGAGGACTAGTGACATGATTATTTTATCGGTTTTAGCTTTAGTTTCAGTTTTGCTAGATCTAGCTGGGGCATGTCCCAACATTTCTAGCCAGTAAAGGCTTTATTTCAGACATAGTTAGTTTCAGCTTTAGTCTTAGAGTTTGACTTTTCTTTTGTATTCAAACTCTCAGTTATCTTTATTCAGAGATAGTATATGGGTATTCCCCATCATTTTCAGATTATTTCACGATTTAGCTTTCGCTTAGTTATTATTGTTTCAGTTTATCTTTAGTATGCTTATGATTATGCCAGCAGGGTTAGCTTGGGGTCACTTGTGATCCTAGGTCTCGTGTCCGCGTCCTGGGGGTAGCTTTGGGGCGTGACAAATTGAGCGAAATTCCTGAATTCTCATAAAAAAAATATATAATTAGGTTGTCATAGTCATCATTAAATCATCATTATGGTGCATTAGAACTTAAATCCAACGTCTTATCCATATAAAGTCGTCTTAGGTCATAAATCTATGAGATTGAACCCAATATCTTATCATCATGGTGCATCAAAACTCAAATTGATATCTTACCCTCTTGGTGCAATAGAACTTGAATCTATCAGCTTATCCTCAAACATTTTTCATTATGTGCATCCAGACTTTAACTTGCTGTCTTACTCTTTTGGTGCGATGGGACTTGAATCCATCGACTTACCCTTCAATCAATGTCATATAAGTCAAAACCAATAGAACTCAACCATGAGCCTTAAAAAAAATCAAAAATTATAAAAGCAAATTTAGTCAAAATAAGACTATGAGAGTTTTCTCACCCCTAGTAATTATAGATATTAATAAGTTCCTCATAATTAATACTTAGAAAATCAACATGAAGATTTACTTCTTTATTCTTCAATTCTTTTCTGAAAAGAAGAATTGTTAGTATAATGTATAAAATTGTTAAAGTAAAACAAATCAATATGTTCTACCTCTCCATATAACACATATATACTAAAACAAATTATTAGTATAAGAGGAAATTTTGAAAATATAAATGTGTAACAAGAAAAAATAAGTAGAACCTGTTCCTGCTCACAAGTGTTTCAACTACAATTCTTTTACGAAGTACTATAGTTTTTAGATCATATTCGTGCTAATAACGTGTTATAAAATCAAGCTCCGAATAATATAATATTAAGCGAAGAAGACAAGATAAGCAAATGAAAGAGAAGATTTTTCTTCTTATTCAAGTGTCTATTCCAAATGGTGAGTGATATCTCTATTTATAGTGTTGAGATATCACTCCCAAAGGTCACCAAACTAGTAGATACATAGTTATCCCTTAAGGTTTGTATCACCTTGGAAACACCCATACATGAATTCAATTAATTCTTGAATAAATCTAATGGACAATCCACACAATGCAATGAATTTATAACATGTTTATATTAGTTATGCTTATATTAATTATACATAGATTATTTCTTATGCATAATTTTATTTGGTGTATTAAAAATAACATGCATTGCATAAAAAAATTTATTTACAAATATATATTCCACAATTATGATGAAAAAAAGATGTAATTTTTTTTGAGGGGTAATTATGTCTTTAATCATGCTAATGCATGCATTAAATCCACTTGCGTTACTAATATCTGATACCTAAAAATCCATGATATTAGTAATACACTCCTCAATATACAATAGAGTGTATTACTAATGCAAACATTAGTTAAACATAACATGAAAAAATGTACCAAACAAGGTATTACTAATACACAAAGCTAATGCATGCATTAATTTTGTTAATATATTCTAGAAAACGACCCCTTAGTTTAAATATAACACTTTTTGAATTGTTATTTAAATTTTACTGTATCATATCGTTTAAATTCATTTCTAGATACATATAATAACAAAAAAAATTCATTTTATATAATAATTGATTCGATGTGATTGCATCATTACCTTAATATTTATTTCTCATTTTGTTTTATACTTATGGATATAAAACATCATACTAAGTGAATTTAATGATGCACAACTTTTATGACGATTGTGCGTGGCTGCGTGCATATATGTTATACTAACTAAAACATGAAGCAAATGTTGAGACAAATAAAATAAAGGGGTAGGGGGTGGAGAGGAAGTGTTTGAAAGACAAAGGAATTGACAAAAAGTTAAAATAATGACTTGACATAAAATTACTTACTACTCCATTAAAGCACAAAATCTGAAAATCATTCTACTTACACCTAATACTAAAGTGAAATGACCTATCCCGTTGTTATAGAGTTTAGGGATCTCTGCGATCCATGATGTATTGTTTGATGATTTTGAGCTTAAATTATGTTAATTGAGAGGATTAATGATCTATAGAAACTTTCGAAATGAGAATCAGAGTAGTACAACTCTGGTTATAGCAATTTCCTCGACGAAATGTTATTTCGCTGTCCAAAATCTTGAGTATGTTAGTGCAATGGGGGAGCTTGAGAAGTCTCCCTAAGTTCATATACGTCCAGATACATGTATTTCAAGATACACTGGATCAAAATTGTTCTAGATATATTGAATCCAAGTGGATTCGCATTTATCTAGGATACATAACAAATTTCGTCCGCGTCCCTTGCCTCTCTCCTATCTCGCTCATGACCACTCTCATATGTATTTGGTATTTCAGATACATGCGAATCACACCAGATATATTCATATACATGTATATAGTGTGATTCACATCTATCTGAAATACATAACAAAATCTTGCTCGCCTCCCTCCTGATCCCGCTCGTCTCTTTCCCTATTTTAGTGTATTTTTTTCAATATATGATAGAAAACTCTTAATTAATGGTAAGATACGTAATATTTTAAAAATATAGGTAATAATAGTTTATATGATAGGGAAGTATGTCTAATTATGTAGTTTCTCCAAAATATATCTAATATATATTGGGATATTATGCTTTAAAAATGACAAAATAAAGTCAAAATGATTGACTTTTATAAATACTTATTTTATTATATTTTGAATTTAAAAAATTTGACCAATTAATTAAAATGCGACAGTCCAAAATTGAGTGTCAAATAACTTATACAAATGATCTAAACTTGGAATGTAATAATTACCCTATAAATAAATTTAGTCTATAATTCTTAAATTTCATAATTGAAAATAAGAAGTAATCAAAGATATTCGACTACCGCTTACGACAACATAGTTATTGTAGATGAATTCATTTATACCAAATATTGTGATGATTTTTTGCTATAAATACACTCGCGGTACTGATAATCTACATCCCATTTTCTTATTTCTTCAAAGTAGAGACTTAGCCATGGAAAGAAAGACGAGCTTAACAACATTGAAACCCCCATTGAAGAGCTGAGGATGCTGGAACTTCAACAACTGAACAAGATCCTGCAAGAAAAATTGGAGGAAGTTGAACTTTTGCTATATCAAATCTTTGGAGGTGCATTGGCTCCTTCTGGGGATGAATAAAATTCTTCGTCAAGTTTTGACTTTGGACCAACTGGGTCTTGCTGAATTTATCATATCTATGATTTTAATTTTACTTTTCAGTATGTTTATCATATTATGAAATGAAATAAAACTTATGTCTTTTATTTAGTATGTGGTAATTCTCTAATCATTGATATGGAAATTGTTATGTGTTGAATTCACAAGTAATAAAAGATAAAATTTAAATAACACAAAATTAAAATCATGTTATTTAGCTTGAAGTAAAATTGAACTAATTTAAAAGATAAAAACTAAGGAAGATTCATGGTTTTAAACTAAATACTTTTTTATTAAAAAAAATTATTTTGATATTTTAGTTTTTACAAGATTAAAAAGAGTAGTAGAACATGCTTTAGCATAACAATATTTGATTTCTGTGAGGAGTATGAACAATGATACTTTTTTGGTCAAAGATTTCATGAGGAGATTCATTGATATGCCAAAAGAATACAAGGATATGAAATTGACTTTTCATTTAAGGAAGGTTAGTCCTAAATAAATAAATGCATAATTTGTCGGATTATATTAATTACCTCATTCTTTTCGGATCTTACTTGTGAAAATATACCGCATATGTTATTATAGTACAAAAATAGCTATTTCTTAAAGGTAGAACCATAAGAATATCACTGAATGTTAATTGAAGAGAAAATGATCAAAATGATCCTTAATGTATGTGCTTTGATTCCATTTGGTCCTTAATGTATGGACTTGATGAAAATGGTCCTTTATGTATTATAAATTGTGATCAATTTGGTCATTAACCCTAAAATTAATATATTTCTTTTTTTTTGCCATCAAAATATACGGAATATGTAAAAGATGCGCTCGTTCAAGACTTGAGACTTCAAGACTTTCCTTCCCCTGTTTCCAAAAATTCCAAAAGGGCACATCAATTTTTTTTAACCAAAAGGGTAAATCGCTTTCTTCTGACAAAATTGACGCCGTTACTCCTTTAAAAAAACATAAAAATCGCTGCCGGTCCAAAAAAACATTTCTTTTTTCTTTAAAATCGCTGTTGTGATTTTTTTTAACAACGCTGCCCCAGCAGCATTTAAAAAATAGAAATAGCTGCTATAACAGCCATTTTCTTTAAAAAAAAATTATTAAAAATTCCCGAGGCGAGGACTGCTTAAAAAAATAATGGAAAATCGCTCCACATGTAGCGATTTTAGTTAAAAAAATTTAATGGCAGCGATTATTTTAAAAAAAATTAACTAAAATCGCTACACGTGGAACGATTTCCCATTATTTTTTAAGCAGTCCTCACCTCGGGAATTTTTAATAAAAATAATTTAAACTTTTTTAAGAAAATGGCTCTTATAGCAGCTATTTCTATTTTTTAAACGCTGCTGGGGCATCGTTGTTAAAAAAAAATTCACAGCAACGATTTTAAAGAATTTTTTTTTTGGACCGGCAGCGATTTTTATGTTTTTTAAAGGAGTAACGGCGTCAATTTTGTCAGAAGAAAATCGCTCCGTCAGGAGCGATTTTGCCCTTTTGGTTAAAAAAAATTGATGTGCCCTTTTGGAATTTTTGAAAACAGGGGAAGGAAAGTCTTGAACAAGCGCATCTTTTACATATTCCGTATATTTTGATGGCAAAAAAAAAGAAATATATTAATTTTAGGGTTAAGGACTAAATTGATCACAATTTATGATACATAAAGGACCATTTCTATCAAGTCCATACATTAAGAACCAAATAGAATCAAAGTCATACATTAAGGACCATTTTGATCATTTTCTCTTGAACAATTACTTACATATTTAGGACCTAAGGGAGAAGTATACTCCTACAAGTCCAAGGTCCAAAAATGATTGGACCATCTCATGGGCTTTTCATCGGAAAGAAAATAGGAAAAATTACTTGGATGGGTGCCTTTTAATAAATAATTACTGATTTTAGCGATACTTTTTATTTATTACCATTTATAGCAATATATAACAATAGTATGTTAAATCTGCAATATGTATTAAAAGTGAATTAACTATGCAATATATATGTATTATAATTGTTTTTAAAAATATATTGTGGTTGTTTGGTAAGAAGTTGACACATTGTATTATAAGTGTATTAAAATGTGTGATAAATGTATTATCCATCAATAAAACTTGTATTATGCGTGAATAATAAATTGTTCTTTGTAATATGTATTAAAATTGTATTATACATGTATTAAAAGTGATCAAGTGAAAAAAAAATGTTAGTTCTATAAATGGTAAATATTTTTTTATTATAATATATTTATGTAAGTTTCCCAAGAAAATATTTGGGGAAAATTTCAAAATTTTAATATTTTAATATTTTAGCATTTAATAGGACCTCTTGCCAACACTTTTAATATTTATTAAAAATATCAATATTTTAGTTTGTTATTCTTCTAATTTATGTAATTTTATTTGTTCGATGTGAAAGAATATAATTATTTAATAACAAAAAGGAAAAAAAATAATCACGGGAGAGAATATTTTTAAAAAGAAACATATCACTTAAAATTCTCATCAATTACAATTTCAAAAGTAAACGACAGGCCACCCATCCCCCTTCTTCATCAAATTTCAAATATAAATTTTAAACATTCAATTGATTCGAAAAATGGCTATGGAAAGTTTTGATAATTGTAAATTGCATCTATTTTCTTTGATGATTGTAAATTGTATCTGTTATGAACTAAGTGGGAGCATTAGTTTTGCTGGGTAGTTTTAATTTTAATTTATTTGAATACAAAATAAGAATGAATATGGAATGTTTATAGAAATATTTTTTTAGTACTCCCTCCGTTCCTTTTTATATGTCACATTTGTACTTTGCACTTGCATTAAGAAATGATGTAACTTTGCCCTTCTATCCTTATTTATTTTTTTTGGAACTCAAGTTTTCAATCAATGAATATGAATTAATTTAACTAATGAACATGAATCATTTACTTAGCTTTTCTAAGTTGGTCAAGTGTATATTTTCAAGGGTAAAAAAGGAACAATATGATAATTTATGCATTGATTTTATGAAATAACAAGTATTATGGACCAACTATATAGAGCAAGCAAAAGAACATGTTCTCATACAATGCCTTCAAGTTTGTAAGGAAAATTATGATAGTTTGATAGATGACACTGAAACAACAATTAAAGATTTCGATACAAATGACTTTCCTGGTGCGATGAGTGTTGTTTCTAGTGTTGCCAGTGCTCCTGACACTTGTGAAGAAACATTTAATGAATCTGTCAAGATATCTCCAAAAAAATCAAAAGATGATGATTTTATGAATTTTATTAATTTAACTGCGAGTTTGATAAACCAATTCGGAAATTAACATGTAATCAACATTCTCATTTAACTCCCCCCCCCTTTGTCATTCTTTATGGTAATTATAATCTTCTTATTTTTATAGGACGATAGACATAGTTTATTGATATATATATATACATATACACACTCTATCTATGCTCCTGATTAATTCCCAAAAGAAGATATATATTGTTTTAACGGAATATTAAATTAGTTTCTTCTTCTATATTATTTACACAACAATCCTGATAGATTCTTGAAAATAAATGAGCCATTTGTCTTAGCGGACCAAGCATCTCAAGTGTTTTATGCTAATGATAATTTCAATAAAGATTGGCAAGTAGTGAAGAAGACTCAACCTCGTGATTCCTATGAGATTGTGGAACAAATGGATGGTGATATTGTAGAGTTAGAAAGTCCTTCACAAAAGAAATGTAAAAGAACTAATGAGGTGAAGTATATTTTTCTTAATTAATATATTCACTGTTATACTTTACGATGACATGATTTCTTTTATTCTTACATTGTCGTAAAAAATTTCTTATTATATTTTTATTTTTGGCTCTTTTTTGCAGGTTCAAGATGAAACCATTGAAGACTGAAAATGAGGCTGACTCATCTATGAAGAGTACTATCAGATATACATTTGTCGCGCCTGGTGCTATTGGAAAGGGCCGAGGACGAGGGCTTAAGTCTTTGGCTGAGAGAAGAAATTTGCCAACTAAGAGTTATGTTTCTCAATCTAGTGATCTGGTTAATCAATACATCCAAGAAATTGAAACAAGTAAGAGTTTTGTTTCTCAATCCAGTGATCTGGTTATTTTTTTTAATATAATGATCTGTTTTTTTCTGTCCTGTAAATCTAATCTTCTCTTTGACCCGCTGTTATTTCTTACATCTTCTCGCTCTCAAAAAGATTATTCTAAAGTATTGATAATATGATTTATTTTCTCCATGTTGTGTAGGGAAGGGCTGAGGACAAGGACTTACAAACTCTACTTTGTTTACTAGTCAAGGAACAACAACGATACCTAAGAACTCCATTGATCTTGAGAAAGAGAACAAGCAAACTAACCCCTTAGCTCATGCAGCGACTAATCTAGGTAATAAAAACACCCAAGAGGTCTAGACAAGTAAGATTTTTGAGAATCTGCTATGTTTTCAAATAAAAGTTCTAGTTAGTCTGTAATACGTTTGAACTATTTTCAGTTCCTTACTTTCCAGATGTAGCACATAGTAGCTCACCAAAGAGCAACCACCATTTCCATCTTAAACTCCTTATAGTTAAAGAAGAGGATGAAACATGCTTGGTATGCTGAAACATGTATTCATATTTTCACACCTCCAGCTTATGTGCACAATAAAATTAGTAGTAACACTTACTTTTATAAGTTTCAAAGATTTTTTCCTATTTCATGGCTGAATCCATTTTTTTCCTCTTCTTTGTAATACTTTTTCAATTTCTCTATTACGCTATTTTTTTTCTGTTTAACAATCTAATCTTCTCTGCAAGTACTAGTCAATTTTTTTTTAAGCTTCTTCCTCTCTGAAACACTATGCTTGATTTCTCATTGTGTATTCTTTTACATGTGATTCTAAAGTATTAAATATCTTTTTTTTTCTCAAATCTATTATTCAATATTGAAAGGACTAGGTGCCACAGTTGTATAAACCTAAGTGCTAAAGAAGGTTGTTACGATATTGTGCTTTGTTGTTTAAAACGAGAAGCGAAATGAATCATACTTTTATCACTTTTCTGCCCTCAAACGAGTTGATAGTGAAAACATAGCATTTGTTATTTTTTCTGTATAATGCTCTATTTTTTTCTGTCTCAAAATATTATCTTCTCTTTGAGCCGTTGTTATTTCTTACAGTTTCTCGGTCTCAACAAGAATACTCTAAAGTATTGATAATATGATTTATTTTCTCCATATTGTGTAGGGAAGGGCCGAGGACAAGGACTTACAAACTCTACTTTGTTTACTAGTCAAGGAATGACAACATTACCACTCCATCGATCTTGAGAAAGAGAACAAGCAAACTAACCCCTTAGATCATGCATCGACTAATCTAGGTAAGCTATATATACACCTAAGAAGTCTAGACAAGATTTTTGGAAATCTGCTATGTTTTCAAACAAAAGTTCAAGTTTGTCTGTAATATCTTTGAACTATTTTCAGTTCCTTACTTTTCAGATGTAGCACATCGTAGCTCCCCAAAGAGCAACCATTTTTTCTCTTCTTTGATATACTTTTTCAATTTCTCTATTACACTATGTTTTTTCTGTTTAACAATCTAATCTTCTCTGCAAGTACTGGTTAATTTTTTTCAGCTTCTTCCTCTCTGAAGCACTATGCTAAAGTATTGGTACTATGATTTGATTTCTCCAGGTTCTATAAGGAAGGGGCGAGGACAAGGATTTAAAATCTCTAATTTTTCTACTAGTCAAGGAATGGGAATGAAACATAACAACTACATGACTTCTGAATCTGAGGTGGGATGTATTAACAAGAGTGCTCTTTATGCTAATCAACATATCAAAACTCCTAAAGCACAAGAGCGAATTCGACCATGTCGTCTAGTCAAGAAATGCAAAGAATGGATAAAATGATTCTTGAGAAAGAGGATATGCAAACTAATATTTCATTGCCTCCATCTATTGATCAGGTTAAGGAACACTCTCAAACAACTGAAAAAGGTACGGTATTTTCAATCCATATCTTATTAATTTCTAAAGTTGAATTTGATTGCTATAGTTTTTACTAAATTATGCACGGTAGGTTCATCTAATCCTGCAAAGGTAAGAAGAGTTCGAGGGAGCAACATGTGCAAAGAAGTTGCTTCACTTGAAAATGGAGAAAAGCAGAAAGTAACATTTTACAATAATCGAACTGTTGAAATAAATAGCAATGTTTTCAAGGCATTTGGGAAAAATTGTTCGTGACCGTAATATATGTCCGTTGGGAGTAACCTCGTGGAGTGATATTAAGCAAGAAAAGTTAAGTCACATGTGGGCAGCTGTTGAGGTAATAAATTTAAACTCCATTCAAATATTTCATTAACATAAATTTCACATCATTTTCATGTGTTACTAAAATCTTATTTACTCGAAATATCGAATAGAAAAGTGCCATGTGTACCTCTGTCTCATAATATTTTCAAGGTGACAAGGATCTGCATATAATACTGGTCCAACAAATATGTTCTTGTTCTACTGCAACAAGGATCTGTTGTAATGTTTCTCTTTGTTGACGTTGATTTGTATAACATGATCCAGAACTACAGATGGTCCAGTGTTATTAAAAGCGAGCGTTTTGTTGCTTAAAGCGAGAAGCGAAGCAAAACAAATTTGTATCACTTTTTTTTGTAGTGAAGCGAAGCTATGGTAAAAAAGTGAGCGCTTTAGTCCCAAAAGCGAGAAGCGAGACTTCAGTAAGAGCGAGAAAAAGCTCTATTTTGCAATTTCCCATATTTTGTGTTTTTCTATTTTGCAATATAGTCTTCTCTATTTTTTTCTTCAGTTTTTCCATTTCTTTCTCTGGTTTGTATTGCTTTCTCTGTTATGCTTTGCTTTGTCCTTTCTTGATTCTTCTCCCTTGGTAATAACTCAACTCATGTCTCAATTTTTGTAGCACAAATTTGAGGCTGTTGACATGAATGATCATCGTGATCATATCTTGGGATGGATGAATGAGTTATGGAACAAATGGAGAGGACACTTACATGCAGAATATGTGAAGGATAAGCCCATTCAACAGTCTATTAAGAATATCCCAAGGGGAGTAGACAAAAAAGAATGGGAATGGTTAGTAAAGGAAAATTTTACTTCTGAAACTTTTCATGTATGTATATTGCTTAAGTTTATTACTAGGAAACAACCTTGAAGCTTGTTCAGGCATGCGATGCCTTATGTTTTAACAATTTTGTTATAATTATTCTAATTAAGTTTATCATTTTACAAATACAGGCAAGAAGCATCAGGAATGCAAAACACCAATCTAAGCTGAAGATGCTCCATCATATTGGTAGCAAACCTATTCGAGAGATTATTTATCAAAAGGTATTGTTAAAAAATTATTTTCCTTGATGGAGTATTTACGAGGTTTGTGTTATTTGACGTGTTTGAATTTGATGTAACGGGTGGGAAAGATGGTAATCCACCAAATTTGACGACTATTTTCTTTAAGACTCGTAAGAAAGATAACAAGCTTGTTGAACCTGAAGTAATTGAAAAACATGTACGTTTGGTAAATTGAATAAGTTAATAGCCAAAAATTATTGTGTTTTAGAAAATGTCCCTTTATATATTTTGTAGGCTCAACTTGAGGAAATAGTTCAAGAAGATCCATCCATATCTAGTATAGAGATTGTTGAAAAATATTGTGGACCACAAACTCGTAGCCATGTATTTGGATTTGGGGGTGGAGTAAAGACGAAAGATTTATAAGGTGGGACTTTTTCAAAGGCTGAAATATTGTCCGCGATACGTTCAACTCGAGATGATAACAAATTCTTGAATGAAGAAAACAAATCCTTGAATGAGAAAAACAAATCCTTGAAGGATCTCTTGTCTACCTTAGAAGATGCGATGAAAGAAATATTGAAAATGAAAGAACTTTTTGCTGCTCAACAATCAGATGTCCCACCTACAATATCACCTCTTCCAACTGAATGACAATTGGTTTTCTGCTGACCAAGTAAGTAGCAATATACCCGACTTTATTTTATTAAATGAAGAATTTTAATTCTTGAGATGATAGATATGCCTCAATAGTCTCTACGATGTCCTCATCCTCTGCTATCTCTTGGTTAAATGTTCTTTTTCTAGACTGTACAACCAATTTGCCCCTCCCTTTAGTTTACATTACCATTCTTGTCGGACTAGCTTCTTCTTCATTTGTCTCTGCGATGGTGGCTGTAGATATTTACCATCAGATAGGTTATGTATATATTTACCATCAGATTAAGACATTCATCAGTAGGACTCTGACTTTGGCTCCACAACCAGCACGGTATTTTCATGTATTATCCATATCTTCATTGTCATTGCTAGTTATAATACTAATCTTGGTTTGGAGCAAATTCATTTTCATTGCTTTCATTTTTGTAATTACTGTCTGCATTATCCATGTTATCAAGTTCTTTCTGTTCTTTTTCCCGGTTCCATTGCTCTATTCTTGCACGCCTCTCTTCACTGCCATCCCTAACTGGAATTTGGTCTCTCCTGCCACTAGGACTCCTACTTCTACCCCTCTTGTGGTCAGGGATTGTACTTCTGTTCATCCTGCTCTGAATCTCATAATAATGATCCCTTTCATCATACTTTCTACTATGACTCTTGTGAGAGTGGTCTTCATACCTGCGATGCCTCAAAGGGCTTTGGCTCATGCTTCTGCTATGCCTTCTCCTAAACCTTCTAAAGAACTTATGTCGCAATTCTCAGTTGATCTTTTTAAGGTGCATAAAGTTGCAATATCCACGTTAAAATTCCTTGTGGTTTCTTATCAACAACCACTATAGCCGAGCTTGTTTGAGATTCAAACATCTTTTTTGCTGTGTCTAAAACAGTATCGTTTGACTCAACTGTAACTGTTTTGGAAACACCATAAAAAACTGCTGGTGCCTTACATAAAATCTATTTTCTGTTATATTATTTAGGAGATTAAAAGTGAAGATATTACCTACTTTGGATTTTCAGAAATGATTGAACAAATGTCACTTGCAATGACCATCAATGAGTCACATGAACTGGGTAAAGTCATCAGTAACACTAGACAAAATGTTCGAATACCAACCAGAGACAAATGCTCCCCAGTTTTTTTCAACTCCCTCAACAGCGCTAGGGCTGCCAAGGGGACCGGGTCGGTCCGCGACCGGTTCGAGAACCGGCTCACCGGACCCGGTCCCGTAACGTTTCGCGGTTTGGGAGGGGTTCGGGATAGGGGATCGGTTAGGGGCCGGTTCACCCTTTGGTCCCGGCTGAACCGGCCGGTTCCGCGGGATCCCCTCAATTTTAATTTTTTTTTTTAAAAAAATTATATTCGTTGGAGACCGTTGGAGCAACGGCTAGTGGGCCCCCCAACGGATTTATTTACCTTTTTCACTTCCCCAACACCCCCTACCACCCCCTACTTTTAATACTTTAATTTAAACCCTCAAGTTATCATAAATACACTTTAACCCATTTTTAATATTATAAATACCCCTCTATCCCTTATTATTTCTTACAAAATCATCTATTCTCTCATCTATTTTCTATATCCTCTCAATCTTAAGTCTCAATTTTTTATTCCATTTAAGTCTCATGTTATATCATAATACATATATTTCAATTCTAAATTTTCATATTATATCATAATATATATAATTCTCATATTTGCTATCAAGTATTGGAGTTCCAAATTACAAGTTACAACAAACTACAAGCTTCAAGAATCGGTTATAACGT
>JAJOOS010000488.1:0-32500 GCA_029582725.1 Solanum chiquidenum
TTTGTTTATTGTTTGTGTATGCAGCTCCTCTGAGCATGACACAGGGAGTGGGTGGCAAGCCAGTTGAGGCAGATCAAGAAGTCGAGGGTGACTTCACACTAGCTGCACTAGTATCTCAACTAAATGACTTGACCACAAAAATATCTGAGGTGGAAAACCAGTGCAAACGCCAAGAAAAGTACATACCTCCTCATGCGCGGAAGAAGTCTAGAGAAGATGAGAAAAGTCGTGTTGAGGACACACTTCAAATCATTCTCCAAAAGATCACCGATCAAGATCAAGTGTTGGACGAAATGAGAGAGAATGTTGAAGCGTTCAATCAATTAGTTGGATCTCATTCTAGATCAATCCAGCACATCAGATCACTCCTGATGTTTGCAATGCCTCATCTCCATCCAAATGATATATTGGGGTTACCTAGTGACACTAGGCCTAGCTCGAATAACAGAGAGTGAGGCAGGACCTACGTCGAGCCACAACGTTAAATAAGGCGCTTCTTGGGAGGCAACCCAAGGTTGTCAATGTAGGATTTTACTTTTATAAATAATGGTGTGTTAATGTGGCAGGTTAAAAATGAGATAAGTGTGGAAAACTCGGTGAACTCAAAAAGCAGCTCGACGCATCGCCAAACTGTTCGGCGATCTCAATGTGGACCGCCGATTTTGTAATCTCCCCCTCGGGAACATTTGTCCTCGAATAAAGACTAAACTAGCTTAATATGGAGAGAAAGAGTTGCAAACCCTACCACTAAATATTGGAAACTGAAATCTATCTAACTACATTCCAAGAACATGCAAGTACGCTGTAAATGTAAGTGTAGCTGAAGGAACATGATACTAAGACCGAATCTACGCATGAGTAACTAAAAGACTGGAGAGGAATTGTTACCTCAAGATGGAGTGGAATCGGAAGTAAAGAGATGAGGATACTTGGCCTTCATGGCTGCTTCCGCTTCCCAAGTTGCTCCCTCTATGGACTGACTCCTCTACAAAACCTTCACTAAAGCAATTTTTTTTTCTCTACCTTCGAACCTGACGATCAAGAATCTCAACAGGCACATACTCATAAGTGAGACTATCCTTCACCGCCACACTTTCCAATGGTACTATAGATGCTGGATCACCCACACACTTTTTCAACAACGAAATGTGAAAGACCGGAAGGGCTGCTGCTAGTTCTGTTGGCAACTCTAATTCATAAGCAACTTTACCAACTCTTTTCAAGATCCTGTAAGGGCCTACATATCTAGGACTGAGTTTCCCTTTCTTGCCAAATCTCATCACCCCCTTCATAGGTGACACTTTCAGGAAAACCCAATCATCAATTTGGAACTCCAAGTCCTTTCTCCTTACATCCGCATAGGACTTCTGGCGACTCTGGGCTGTCTTAATTCTGTCTCTAATGAGTTGAACTTTCTCCATAGCATCATGAACCGAATTTGTCCCTATCAAGGCTGCTTCAACCACTTCAAACCAACCAACTGGAGATCTACATCTACGCCCATATAATGCCTCAGAAAGGGCCATCTAAATAATGGAATGGTAGCTATTATTGTAGGCGCACTCTATAAGAGGAAAGTGATCATCCCAACTGCCCTTGAAATTGATCACGCACGCTCTCAACATGCCCTCTAAGGTATGAATGGTACGTTCTTCCTAACCATCCGTCTGTGGATGAAATGTTGTGCTGAGATTAACTTGAGTATCAAGACCTTTCTAAAATGACTTCTACAAATGAAAGGTAAATAGAAGACCTCTATCTGAGATGATAGACAAAGGAACCCCATACAACCTGACTATCTCATTACTGTAAAGCTTGGCGTAGTCCTCCACCAAATTTGTAGTCTTGACAGCCAAAAAATGAGCGGACTTAGTAACTTTGTCTACTATCACCCAAATGGAGTCATGTTGTCTGCGAGTACGAGGTAAACCTGTAATGAAGTCCATGTTTATCACTTCCCACTTCCATGTAGGAATGTTAATCTCTTCAGCCATACCTCCTGGTTTCTGATGTTCTACCTTCACTTGCTGACAATTAGGGCACTTAGCCACAAAATCCACTATATCCCTTTTCATGCCATTCTACCAAAAGACTTCCCGCAGATCATGGTACATTTTTGTGGCTCCTGGATGAATAGAATACCTAGAGTTATGGGCTTTTGTAAGGATTTGTTGTCCCAACTCACCCACTTTAGGAACACATAAACGACCCTGATAGTGAAGCACACTATCTCCCCCTTGGGAGAAAACCTCAACTTTCTACTGATGAATTGCACCCTTCAGTTAAAGCAATATAGGATCACTGTCTTGTTTTTCCTTGACCTCCGCTACCAATGAGATTCTAACCCATTCTGGATTGTCAAACCACCATCTGATATGCTCATAAGGCAAAATCCCAAGCAAGTACGCCGGTGAACATCTTTTGTTAGTTCTTTCCTTTCTTCCTCAATATGCGCTACACTACCCATAGATAGTCTGGTAAGAGCATCAGCTACTACATTGGCCTTACCAGGATGGTAAAGCACATTCATATCTTAGTCCTTGAGGATCTAAAGCCATCTCCTCTGGCGAAGATTCAACCCTTTCTTGGTGAACACATACTGAAGGCTCTTATGGTTTGTGAACACATCTACGTGAACACCATACGAGTAATGTCTCCAAATCATTAGGGAAAATACTACAACTGCAAGCTCGAGGTCATGAGTCGTATAGTTCATCTCATACACTTTAAGCTACCTAAAATAATAAGCTATAAGCTTACCTCGCTGCTTCAACACACAACCTAGGCCGACTCGAGACGTATCACAATAGATTACATAACCGTCTGAACCCTCTAGTAGAGTCAAAACAAGAGTTGTAGTCTACCTAGTTTTTAGTTCTGAGAAGCTCTTCTCACACTCGTCTAACCACTAAAACTTAACCTTTTTCTGAGTTACCTTAGTCAATGGAGAAGCTATGGATGAAAATCCTTCCACGAACCTTCTGTAATAACCCACTAATCCTAAGAAACTTCTGATATCTATAGGAGAGGTAGGTCTGGGCCATTGTTTCACTCTCTCTATTTTTTTTTAGCATCAACTCAGATCCCTTCTCTAGATACTATATGTTTAAGAAAAGTAACAGATTGCAACCAAAACTCACATTTGCTAACTTAGCGAATAAATGGAGATCTTTGAGAGTTTGCAGAGTAAACCTCAAATGAGTCGCATGTTCTTCCTCATTCCTAGAGTAAATGAGGGTATAATCAATAAAGACGATAACGAACAAGTCCAAATACTGAACACCTTGTTCATCAAATCCATGAAAGCTGCAGGATCATTGGTTAGTCCAAATGACATAAATACAAATTCATAATGACTATATCGAGTCTTGAAGGATGTTTTCAGAATGTCACTATCTCTGACTCTTAGCTGATAATAACCGGATCTAAGGTTTATCTTTGAAAAATGACTAGCACCCTAAAGCTGGTTGAATAAGTCATCAATCCTGGGGATAGGGTACTTATTCTTGATTGTGACTTTGTTTAACTGCCTATAATCAATGCACATCCTGAGAGACCCATCTTTATTTTTCATGAACAACACTGGAGCACCCCATGGGGAAATACTGGGTCTGATGAAGCTCTTATCTTGGAGGTCTTTCAATTTCTCTTTCAATTCCTTAAGCTCAGCTGGAGCCATTCTGTAAGGAGGAATAGAAATAGGTTGTGTATCTGGAAGGATATCAATTCCGAAATTGATTTCCCTTTCGGGATGAACTTCGGGAGGATATACTGAAAACTCATTCACTACAGGAACTGACTGAAGAGTTGGCGTTTCAGAGCATGAATCCTTAACTCGAACTAGATGATAGAGATACCCCCTAGAGATCATCTTTCTAGCCTTAAGGTAGGAAATGAATCAACCCATAGGCACTGAACTACTACCGTTCCATTCTATGACTGGCTCATCTGGAAATTGAAAATGAATGATCCTAGTTCTACAATCGACTAAGGCATAACAGGAATGTAACAAATCCATGCCTAGAATGACATCAAAGTCTACCATTTCTAACTGTACCAGATTTTTTGAAGTGACTTTCTGGGAGACCATGACATGGAAATTTATGTATACCCATCTAGCTATAACTGGGTAACTGACTGGAGTAGAGACTGAGAAGGGTTCTGAGAGAGTTTCTGGACTAACACTGAAGTTCACTCCTATATATGGAGTTACAAAGGAGAGAGTAGCCCCTAGATCTAACAAAGCATAATTATCTAAACGAAATACTCGCAACGTACAAGTAACTATATCAGGAGAATCTTTCTGATCCTGGCGAGCTTGGAGATCATACAATCTGTTTGGGCGCTGACCGCCACGTGTACCAAATGAAGTACCCTGCTGAGTTGGGTGACCTGCTGGTGCTGCTGAAGTTATAGACTGAGCCCTACTATTGTTACCTCTTTTTCCCTGTTTAGAAGAAGGGCATTCCTTCAACCTGTGACCAGTCTGACCACACCCAAAACATTCATACTTTCCTGCAAGACACTCGCCCGAATGGTTCTTATCACACTTTGGACAAGTTAGGTAGGTTCTAGTACCTGAAACACTTTCCTGGGACTTAGAGCCTGATGCCCTACCTTTATGATCCTGTCAAACCCTAGGGGATGGAGCACTAGCTGATGAAGGTGTTGGGCTGAAGAGTTTTGTTAAAACTGCGAGCGATTTCCACCACCCGATTTCTGTTGAGAGTACTTATAGTTTCCTATCCTAGCCTTTATGTTGTCCTTAGCTAGTTCTCTAAGCTTATCTCCCTCAACCTACTGAGCATGAATCATGAGCCTAGAGATAGTCATATCCTCTAACAACATCGCATTTCTGCACTCTGCCTTCACCATGTCAGATACTCCAAATAAGAACTTACTCATCTGCACCCTGGGATCGGCAACTATATGTGGAGCATACCTGGAGAGCTGGGTGAACTTAAGTCCATACTTTTTGACCGACATAGAACCTTGTCTCAAATTTATGAATTCCTGAGCCTTTGCCTCTCTCAACTCCCTTGGAAAGAACATGTCTAGAAAAGCTCCAACAAAGCACTCCCAAGTCACAAGAGTTGCATTCTAACCCCTGTTTTCCTTCCATTGAGTGAACAAAATATGAGCTACATCTTTTATCTGGTAGGACGTCAACTCTACCCTATCATTTCCTGTTACTTGCATCAATCCAATGATCTTCTTGACCTCATCAATAAAATTCTTGGGATCCTCACCAACTTGCGACCCTAGAAACTCAGGCGGGTTCATCCTAACAAAATCTCAGACCCTAGCTACCACTAATCCACCATTTCTATTAGTAGGAACCGGAACTTGTTGATTGTTCTGGTTGGCTACACTCTGGGCCAAAGTTGAATGGCATTCCAAAATTCAGCATTCGAAACCTTATAATCTGGGACTGCAGGAGTTGCGTTAGCATTGCGAGCATTAGCATTCCTTGGGTAAGCACTACGAGGAGGCATGATCTGAAAATTCTTAACATCGAGTTAGAAAAAAGAGATCATATCACGCACAATAAGAATAACAAGAAAGTGAAATTTTTCCTAAATCACTTCATAGCCTCCCTCTCATATGTGTGGCGCGCCTCACACTCATGAAAGGGACTCTACTTAGTGTGGCTTTTTAGACATCCTAGGACTCTTGAACCTAGGATTCTGATACCAAGTTTGTCACGCCCCGAGGCTACCCCCTTGACGTAACACGGGCCTAGGTTCATGAGTGACCCCAAGCTAACCCTGAACTGGCATATCATAAGCATACGTCAAGATTTTATTGAAAATAGAAATACTTAGCGTAAGCTTAAACATGAGATAAAAATGAAATGATGGGGAATACCCATTCTAAGTCTGAATAAATAAACAACTGAGAGTTCAATAACAACTAACAGATCAAACTCCAACTAAAACTGAATCTAACAATGTCTTAATAAAATCCTCTAACTAACTAGAGATGCTAGGACATGTCCCCAACTAACTCTAGAAAAGTTGAACTAAAACGACTAGAAATGAAAGAAAACATGTCCATCATCCTTGAAGAATTAGGACTCACCACTAATACTGCTTAGCTGGAGATCGGGAACCAATCTATGCGTGATCTGAATGCTGGGGACCTGAACCTACATCACAAGAAGATGTAGCGCAGAGTATGTGTCAGTACTTGAAAGGTACTGATCATGCAGAAACGGATAAAACTGAACAACAATACATAATTGAAATAAAGCATGTTGAACAATGATATAAGATGAACATGATGAAAATACCGAACATACTAATCATGAGCTAAACTAGATGCAACGACCAAGTATATAACATGTTGAAATTGAATACTCAGATATAACTGGTAACCTCGTCAATGCACTAGAATCTGACTGTGAGAGATACTAATAAACGACATTAAATGACCTAAACATGGAGTCCAATGTATCACCCCATCGAGAGGACCTAATATACCTTGCTAGAGGTATAAAGGCATGTCTGGCGTGATCACTAAATATGATGCCCATAGAGGGGACTTAACCTATAGGGGCACGGAGTTCTGGGAATATGAGGGTGACTGACCCTAGTCCACACGGTATTAAGCCTACTCCCAACTAGAATGTATAAAATACAACATAACTGCAATAAACTAGAGCAAAATTCTGATATGTTAACTGAAAATGCAACATTAAGTATTGATAATGAAACATTTGTAAACTGATGCATGTATATCTGTATACACTAACATAGCAAGTGTAATTCATGAACTAAATAAATATTCACAACTAGGGTTCTAAATTTCATGAAAGAATTAAGCAACATAGTTACGAAAGAATAATATTCTGATTTGGATTAGTGTAACAACTAAATCACAACAAGAATTTGAAGTTCTAGAAACCTTAGTCTAAACATAATGAAGGGAATCAAGAATCTGACTGAATTCTAGGGACCTAATGGGTGAAAGGAACCTATTAGTAAAATCCCACATACCTGGTGAAGAACTTCAGGGAGAAATATTTCGGTTTCAGGGCTGGAACTGGAGGAAAGCTTATTGTGTTCTTGGAGAGGGTTGGTCAACTCTTTCCCGTCTTTTTCATTCAACTTGGATGAATTTTGGAGAATGAGTTGACTTGGGTAAAGTCTAATTAAGTTACTAGGATAGAACTTACCAAAATGACGTAGTTTAGGGGTTAAACGATGTAGTTTAGGTGCCCAACACATAGGGAATAGACATAAATGACCATGACTTGAAAGTTGTCGGGGCCAACCGACGGACCATCGATGGACCTACATTCCGTCCTGGTCAATCATTGTTGGGCTTCAGAGAGGGGGTCTTGAGGGTTTTGAACCATAGACTGTGGTCCCACTTACGGTCCGTAGGTCCTAGCGTAGTTCTGGACTTCGCCAAATTTTCTGGGCTATCTGAGGAGGGGTTGCAGGTGGCCAACCACGGACCCCACCTACGGTCCGAGGGTGGTGCCCGGTTGTGGAACCTACCACTTGTAAAATTCTGCATTTCTTGTCTGTCTAGAATACGGGGTATTACAATATTTATATGCCAAAAAAGCAATTTAAACCCATATGTGAGCTAAGTGTGAGAGAAAAACCTCATTTCATTGATAGAATTTGAGTCATGTTTATGCATCTCACGTAACCGATGTTATTAGTTATATGTAGGTTTGGAAGCACGAGAAATATGCACAAAATTGACAAGAAATAAAGTGGATGTGAAACGGATGCGCAAAAGCATAAGAGACAAGTTGCGAAGGAGCTAAAGAAGGACTGAATGAGAAAAAAATACCCAGCTACATATTGGATCCGTGTCTAGGAGTTGAGAATTAATATTTGGCTCAAGCGAATTTTGGAGACAATGAAATGTGTATGCTCTCTGTGTCGCATTCTGTATCGACTCCGGGTCGCGGACTAGCGTGCTAAATTTCCGCCAAGTTTTTCAAGCTATAAATAGACTCGTTTTTTATTAGTTTAATTTTATTTTATTTTTGTTTTTGGAGAACAAGACTTGGACGGCCTTCTCTTCCAATATTAGGGTTCATTCCTACTCTTTTTCATCTTGTGAATTCTCTTATGATATTTGAGCATTCAAACATTGAAAACCAAATTATGAGTTATTAATTCCCTTTATTCTAGGGATGTGGCTACGAATGAATGTGTAGTATTGAATCTATTGAATTAATTCGGTTATCACTATAAATTGTCCTTTTGTTCTTAAACTCGCTATTTTAATGCTTGATCACCATTAAAATAGATTCATTGTCTAACTTGAACTCTAGAGAGGAATAGAAAGATAGAATGGGGAACAAAATGGGCATGATCTTTTCTAGTACACAAACTAAGGTTTGATTTGTATATAAGATAGGGATATACCTAGCTACCATACTTGGTTATGAAATAATATGAAAACCTAATGCGCCATAGTTGGTTCAGGATATCCCTGCTCAACGATGTAGTTAGACTACCAACTATGGTATGTAATTAGAGGTCAGGAGAGCTTAATCATATATTTAACCTTGTATATCAATCGAAGTCCATAGAAGAGGTACTATGCATGAATTCTTAGTTAAGCTACAACCCTGAAATTACCTAAGTCATTGTTTAAACTCCACGTGAAATTTAATCATAATTAGATAATTTAGTTTATTTAGTTGTGAAATTGTTAATCTAGAAATACACATTAAACTCTCTTGACACACTTGCGCTAAATTTTAGTTATTAGCGATATTAAATATTAACTGATTATTAGTCCATGTGGATTCAACATTCGACTCTTAAAATACCACTTTATTACTTGTACTTGCCAAATGAATTAGCCAAAGAGATTACTTTTTTTCAAAAACCTTTTTCTAAAATGTTATTTTGAAAATGTACTTTTCACAATAAGCAATTTTAACAGCAGTGTCAAATATGCCCTTACTTTCTATCCTAAAATTTTAACTACAGTGTCATACATAAACATGTAGTTGATTGATTCATTAACGTATGGAATTATATATGTAATTTGTTTGTTATTTGGATTATGTAAGTAAAATACATTGGCTGTGAAGACACATCTCAAAGAAAGTCAAATAGTTTATTCTTTCACCATCATTTTCTTCTTTATTTTTTATTAGTGTTGCTTTCTATTTAAATAAGAAAAAAAATTTATTTAAAGGAGGTAGAAAATAAAATGTGAAGAATTCAAAGTATGTTAATTAGCTATGGTATGAAAAGTTACTCCTAATTCTTATAATTGTGTGAAAAAATAGATTCAAAATTTTTGGAGTACCATTAGGGCTCTTTTGGTCTGACAATAAGTTATCCCGAGATTAGTTATTTAAATATATTGTTATCCCTTTTTAATTTGGAATAAAAATAACACTACGATTCCAAGATAACTAATCTCAGAATAAGTTACCTGCAATTTTTTTAACCAAATATGTGATAAACTCATCCTAAACTTAATCTCGGAATTAGTTATTCCATATCCCTTATATATCAAACGAGCCCTAATGTAATGACCATCACGGTCATTTATTTGCTTTTGTGTTTATTTCTTGTTTTGCTCCCTCCCGTAGCATGTATGTTGTGTTTAGGAATATTCCATATTCTTGGATATTTTTCTTACTAGTTCTTTATTTCCTTTCATGGAAATGCCCTCTATTATGTATAAACCAAAGATAATTGTACATCAATGAAATTCAAGACTTTAATATAGCTCTTTCGTGGTATCAAGAGTCACACCCACACGACAAGCTAATACCTCCACCACTTTTTCCCGTTCTATTACAAGTTCATGAGGTGTTTCCACTTTTCCACCATTACCAATCAATAATATCTTCTTCATTCCATCATCAGCAGCATCCCAAGCCTACCCAAATGACACTCTCCGAGCCTACACCCTGGGTGTGAATGGAACTCGAGAACCATTGTTGGCCCCAAGTGAACCCTTGGCCTGGCTTAAATCTTAGCGGAAGACTTACTCACAAATAAGATGAACTTAAAAGATAAATTTTACTCAATTGTCTCAAAATATAAACTCAGACTGTTTTCAAAATAAACATTCAACTAGCCAAAGAGGCAATTCAAGTCTCAACATAAACAATTGAAAATGAAAAACTCATGAACTACTGTCTATCTATTTATCTATCTATCTATAAAGCCTATAAAACTATGAGGGATGTCGGGAAAAAATCCCCGATCATCTTAACAAACTAAAAAGAAAAAACATAATAAATGGATCCTACGGAAGCAAGGAGGCTCACCAAACCACTCTGGAACTGAACTGGATCAACGAAGTGCTGGATGCTGATCCTGGTGACCTGTATCTATATCATAAAAGATGCAGGCCAAATGCCATCAGTACATGGAATTTACGAGCATGTGAGGGGAAATCTAAACAAGACATAAGCTTGAACTGGAACTGAAAGAAATACTTACCTCAACTCAACTCAACTTAGGGATACTCAATGAATTTCAATATAAAGCAATTGTAAAAAATGCAGTATAAAGAAAAGCTCTTAAAACACTAGATGACAACTCAATGTATTCAAAAATATAATATACTCACTTTGTATGCAAGGATACAACAGAAACTCTATTTGTATATGAAAACACAAAATAAACGTTGTGAATATAAGAATACAAAATATCTCTGTGGGAGTTTCTAAAACCAAAAACCATCACTATGAGCTATGTGATGATACAACGTCTAGCCCACACTGCCAGAACCATCCTATACTTTTCTGGGGTATAAAACCTACAATTAAGTGGATTCACTAGTCTATGCTAAAAAGCATTAAGGAATCATCTAAAAAGTATGACCCTTTCTATCTATGTTGGCTACATGGATTATGAGGAGTTTGAGTTATCTGAACTCGTCCCCATAACGGTGCTCAATACTACTCCCAAAATGTAACTAGCTTATCAGTTTAAAAACATAACTCTTTCTGTGGTTTGAGATTATTACTAAAAAATCTTTCTCTTAAAAGAGATGGTAATCAAAACTGCTCAAAAACCCTTTCGGAAATCGGTGTTTCCTCTCATAGTAAATATGAAAACATTTACTCTTGGGAATACTTTGTTCCCATATATTATTTTGAAGAAAATAAACTTAACTTTACTCTTTCTCAAACTCAAATGCTCAAGTCTTAAAATAGGTTTTAAAATGTTTGCAAAAGACTTCTTAAAAGACTCGAAAGGACTCTTAAGACTTAACTTTTAGCTCTACCTTGAATTTGAATTATAAATTCAAGGTTATGATCTCATGTTATGGATGATCTCTCGATGATTAGACCTACTTTAGAGTGTAGAAATCAATTAGAAAACATAGGTATGATTTGAGGGAACTCATACGAAAAGAAGGACTAAAAACTAGGGGAACTGGCGACCCTAGAGCACTAAGTAGCGCAGGACGCCAGACCCTGAACTATAGAAGGTAAATTGGAGCTCACTGAGTGGCGTGGCGCCACAGGAGCCAAACTACAGACACCACTTTCTGGTGCACTGCTGGCGTGTGATGGTTACCGTGACCAACAACACTAACATACGATTTGAGTGTCTACGATCGTCGATAATATAGTAACCCAACCAAAGGTTGGGGTCGTGTCCCAAGGGAGTGGTAGTAAAAATAGTAGTTAATTAGAATTTCATACTAATTAGTCATAGCTAAAGAGATTTACGAATAAAACCATGATCAATCAATGGGGGTGACACGAAAGTGTCAACTATCGATTTGGGGGTTTTGTCACAAAAGCAAATAAAAACAGAAAAATATAAGGAAAATCAAGTATGAGGTAAGATTCTTGGTATGTGACCGCAATACAAGCTAATCTAGATTGTTGGGTACAAGCTTTCAATAGAAAATATGTATATTAATAGTGACTAGGCTAAGCTTTAAGTGGAAATAAATTCTCTCTCGAGCAACTTACCCCGTTTAAAATGGGTTCCTCTAGGACACCCACTTGCCGCATGAAGACCAGCCTACGCCTTACCCCACTCACTCTCTCGAGCTGAGTGTTTGGATATGGGACTAGGGCTCACCTTCTCGGGCTGAACCTCATGTCAACCCACTCCTTAGGCCATCAGTCTAGTGGTCTTGGTTTCGCGACCTCTCTCTCTCACAAGCCGAAAACACATGGGTGGTTTTGTATTTGCAACTACAAACCCATTAAATTAAACCACAACCACTAGGTGGAATCACCATTAAACTACATTTAAGCTATCAGCAAGCAAGACCCAACAACAATCTTAACTCATATTTGCTAAATCAAACCCCAAGAATGGGGGGTTTTTAGCCACACATCAAGAAATAAAAAATTATACCTTCAATGATGTTGAAATCAAATGGGTATAGAGAAATAAGTCTTGATTTAGGCAAAGAAAGAAGAATCAAGGAGACCCACTTCCAAGTTGGGGAAGATGAAACCCTTTCTTCTTCAAGTCTTCAAAAACCCTCTCAAACTTTAGAGAAAATAAGAGTTACAAAATAAAATATCTAATTGTGAGTATCCTAATGAAGCTTGATAATTAAAACTAACATAAGGCTAGTATTTATAGTGTTCAGAATTAATGCTGCAGCGCACCATTCGGCTATTCACCCATCGTCTGGTTCATCGCCTTCATTGCTTGCCTACGATATCTCTGCGTTCTGGACCATTGGGCGGTATAGTACTGCTTCGCAAAATTGTTCGACGACATGCCGACTGCTCCTTTTCACTGCTGATTTGATCCTCTTCCTTCAGGGCTCAACACACTGGAACAAAAGGCAGAGTAAGGCTCTTTGGTGATTCGCCAAGTGGACTTGGCGGCTCAGGCATCCATTTCTTCACTCTTTTCACCCTTTTGTTCCTTTTTGCGACATAGTGCCCATGATTTCCTTAAATGTTCAAATACCTTAAACTTAAGAGTTTTTATCAGATATTGGGATAAAAGAGGTATTTGAGGACACTAATTCTATTAAAATAAGGCCCTAAATGAGTCCAATTTGAGGACTCATCAACACCCCCAACTTAATTTTTTGCTTGTCCTCAAGTAAAACTCAAGTTCAGCAGTTCAATTAGGATGTCTAAAACAGTGCTACACAAGACTCAATTATGAACATACGCAACAAGACTCAAACTAATCATGCAAAGGTCAATTGCGTACTCAAAGATTCAAGTTGTGACACACCATTACCAAAGATTATCATGCTCGCAATACTTGCTTCAAATGCAAGTTCAAGCTCAACAATAGTATCTAAATGCCCTCACACAAAGAATGATTCCATATTCACACACAAAAGTTAATCAATTTAAGATCAGGAATCATATGCAATGCTCACACTCAAAAGGAGGAACACAATGCATGCTTTCACCCATAGGTTTGCCCTTATTTTCCAATCAACCTTCGGTTTGGCCCACTCCAGATCAAAAAGATCTTTCCAAGGCTTGTAATGGGGATGAGTGCAAATGTATGGTCATTTAGGCTTAGTGACTTTCATCCTCTTGAAATGTGATGTTCTTAACACATCCTTTCTCTTCCTTCATCAATTTTTATTCTAGTGCTTATAAGTTATCCTTTTATTCATTTCCATGGATTGCTTGGAAACCCAATTTCTTTTGCACTTTTATTCACAACTTTCTTTTTCATTCTTTTTCTCTTTTTTTTTTATATGGAGGGTTTCCATTTCTTTTGCAACACTATGGGGTAATGAGACTTTTCTTGCACTTCTTGACTTTCGCTTTCCTTTTCACCACACCCCCAACTTAGGCTTTGACCTAAGTTGGCTATTCGCTAAGCACATATCAAGAGGATTATAGGGTAGTGGATAAGACAAGGTCTAGGATTTATCAAGTTTCTTCCAAAGAAGGATAAGGCTCAAAGGGTGTTCAAGAGATGTTCACACACTCACAGGGTAGGTCACAAGAGAGGTATATGTCAAATTGGCTCACATTCTCAAAAGTTGCCTAAGATCATCTCAAGAGAAAGCCTTACTTAATTAATCGGACTAACGGGGCAAATTCTAGGTGTATTCAGGAATGGTTCAAAGTAAGCCTATCACATAAGGCATCGACACTAAAGTCAAACAAGACTCCACACTTTTGCTAGTGTGCAACGGTCATCACAAGAGAATCAATTTGATACATGGCTAATCACAACGAGATGCAAAGAGTTCACACATTATTTATGCAACTTCATTTGGTCTCATCGTAACCGCACATTCATGTTTGTTCGATTGTAAGCACTATTCAAGTCATCGGTATTGATCAAAATCGAGACTTAAATTTACCAAGGAACATCCACATTCAAGTACATACAAAAGGTGGCGAAAATTTGCGAATTTTTTTTGGAAGGGTCAAAATCATTTTATAATATAAACAAAAGAGAGCCATAAGCTCAAACAATCGCAAAGTAGTTTTAAAAACACAATTAAAAACAGACAACCCAAGTGTATACAGAAAACACAAACATCCATAACAAGCAAACAATGTGAGACTCACCCCACCACAAAAGAAATGTGTTTGTCCTCAAATGCGAGTAATAGTATCTAGAAATAAAATGTCAAAGAAAGACAAGGAGAGAGGTAAAGAGAAATTCTGTCTATGCGGCCTCTCATCCTGTCGGGGCATCAAATTTCTGAGCTGCAGCTTGTAATTGGGCATCAGTGCCCGGAGTAGTCACATCAAGAGCAGCAGCGCCAAGTGCTGTAGGGGCTGATGTGGACGTCTCAGCATGCGATTCCTGGATCACCGGTTGCACAACTGTCCCTACCAGATCTGACAGGTTCTCAAAGATGATCAGCTCCTCCTGTGCTGCTGTCAGCTCCTCATCAATCTCAGCTTCTACATCTGCAGTTGTTGCCTCTCCAGGTGCATCCCGGTCCTCAACGGTTCTCATCAAGTCAACAAATTTCAGATAGTCTACGTCCCTCCGCAGACCCACAACATCGGCCTGTAAAGTCGGTACCTCAGATGACCTCCCCTGTCTGCGCTCACATGTTGTAACCCTCAAGGTCAAAGCATCGACAAAGGTCTAGACGGGGGCAAGTGCAGCGGCATAGCAACCTATTTCTATCAGAGAGGCCAAGCACACGTCATCTTGATACTATAATTGCAAATGAGTGCAAAATTTTCAAAAATAAATTTGGGGTTTTAGAGACTAACCTTTGATACCGATCAAATAGCTTTTTGTAATGCTAGGCAGCAAAGAAATCCAACCCCAAGCACTAATCACCGACTAAAACACTAATTCAAGGCAAAAATCTAGAAAATAATACCTTTGGTGTGATTTTGGAGAGTTTGAAATGAGGGAAAGTGAGATTCAAAAATTTGACCTTTGGTGTTTATATAACCGTTCAGTTCTTGTCCATTCGGCGACGTTAGTCGCACACGCCGAACCACTCGATGAAGCGCCATAGGGACTATGATGGTTCGTCGATGGGTAGCGCAGATAGGAGCATCAAGGAAGTCTGACCAAGTATGGAACTACAAAGTGATCTACGGATCGTAGGTCGACCTACGGGCCATTCTGCATATCTGTGGAAGGTGTTCAGAGAGTTGAAGTTCCAGTACCTAATGAAAATCCTAAGTGTGGAGCCACAGAAGAGGACCCACGGACCGTAGATCCACCTACGATCCGTCCTGCACGTCCGTAGGAGCTGATCAGAGAATGAGGTTCCAGTCTGCTGAAGAAAAAGTCTAAGTGTTGACCAACGGAAGGGACCTACGGACCGTAGGTCGACCCACGGTCCGTCGGTCGAGTCGTTGATCAAAGCCGCGTCCAGAAAGTTTATTTCCTTATTTTATTTCCTTTTTTAGGGCATGTTTGTCTATTTAAGTATGTAAACATCATTTTTGGGGGTTAGACATTATTGTTTACTTTTAGTTCTTGATAATTTCTTGGGAATTAAATTGCAAACTATAGCAATTTGATTTCTAGATTTTGGCTTATAGGATTTTTGCTTTGAAATTCAATTGGAGATTACGGGTTTCTTCTACTCAATACGTAAGTTCCTGAATTTTTCTTCTAACAACATGAATTGTGTTCTTTCAAGCATGAGTAGCTATAATCCACAACTAGGGTTGTGGGAACCATGAGAAATTAAGAACGTATGAATAATAACTAAGTAATTCTTGACTAGTGTTGATGTATGTATTGGTAATTCTTTCGCTTAGAAGTCTTTTTAACGAGTGCACGCGTTAGAACTCGCCTTGTTGCTACTTGCCGGACCAAGGAGGTAGTTAATGAGAAAAGAATTATAAACATGGATTTAGTGTGATACTATCTAATAGTCTAATGTCAATTGGTGCGAGGTGAAAACTAAGACATACATTGATGTGATGTCTAATCTGAGGTAAAGGTAAGGGTTAGTATATTATACACACGTAGCCGGACCAAGGTGCGGAGTGAAATTCCCTATTTGGAGGACCAATCACTTCGGGATACCTAGCTTACCAACTTTGCATGTGATACACTAGGAAAGGATTGCTATTTTTAGGATTACTGCGTTAAGAGCTTATGGGGAACACATATACCCTAGTTTCTCTCTCTCATTGATAACAACAAAATTTGAATCTCTCTCACTTGTCACTTAAACAACAATCAGTTATTTGTTTCACAAATCCCCTCCCCTTCTTTAATTACTTGTCTCGAAAATAAGTTGACTAAACGAATATAATAGTGAGTTAGGTTTAAGTCTAAACCATATTCCTCATGGGATCGACCCCAACCTACAAATTGGGTTCCTTATTTGACAACGATCGCTTATACTTCTTTAGAGAGGTGTAATTTGAGCGTATCATACATAAACTAGGGTTTATTTGTATCTAAGATAGGGATATACCTAGCTACCATAATTGGTTACGAAATAAGATGAAAATATAATGTTCCATAGTTGGTTCAGGCTATCCCCACTCAACAATGTTGTTAGACTGCCAACTATTGTAGGCGATTAGAGGTCGAGAGAGCATAATCATACATTTAACCTTATAAACTAGTGATTTGATAACCAATCAAAGTCTATAGAAAAGGTACTATGCATAAATTCTTAGTTAAGGTGCATCCTTGGAATTTCGTAAGTCATTATTTAATCTCCACGTGAAATTAAATCTTAGTTAGACTATTTAGTTCATTTAGTTGTGAAACTTTTATCTAAAAATACACATTAAACTAACTTGACACAAGTGCGCTACATAGTAGTTCTTATAGCGACATTAAATATTAACTGATAATAAGTCCCAGTGGGTTTGACTTCCGTCTCTTAAAAAGATTCACTTTATTACTTGTACAACCACGTACACTTGCATGTGTGTTTGGACGCAACATGTTTTAAGCACCACTACCCGAGACTTTAGAATTAGGAGATATTTGATTTTTCTAATCTATATGATAATTGTACAAGTATTGACAACTTGATCTTAGTTGTTCTTCATTGCAAGTTCTTCAGGACATCACGACAGACGGTGATAGAGAACTTGTAAAGCCATTATATAAGCCTGAATGATTCTTCCATTACCAGAGATGGCAAGCGGTTCTAACTTACCCTTTCCCTCAAATCAAGATTGAACCAGAAGTGCGAGTAGATATGGCAGATAGTACAACCAGTGATGTGGCAATCCCACTCACAACTAATGTTACTTCAAGTATTCAGAAGCCTCCAGCTAGGGGTAGGTTTGATTTAAACCAAAACATGGTACAATTATTGCACACTAACTCACAGTTCACTGGTCTTTCTCATGAGAACCCTCAATTGTATATTAAGAACTTCTTGAAAATAGGTGATAGCTACAGTTCTCCAACTAGGGTGTCCACTGATTATGTATGGCTCACCGTGTTTCCCTTCTCTTTATTAGGGGAAGCAAGGAGGTCGTTGAAGTTGGATCCAAAAAACTTAATTATGTCATGGGATGATCTTGCTCGTATGTTCTTAATACGGTTCTTTCCTTTCCGATAAAGGCCAAACTAAGGAGTGAGATATTGAGTTTCAAACAAAGAGAAGGGGAGAATTAAAACCAGGATTGCGATAGATTCAAGTCCTTACTGATAAGCTACCCACATCATCACCAAGAGAATGAAGTATTCGTCCACACTTTAATTGAGTGCTTGGAACCAAATACAAAAAAATTGTTAGATTCAGATGCAGGAGGGCATTCTCTAGAGAAAACATCTGCAAGGGTAAAATCAATACCGACCTCAGGGTAATGGAAAGCATTATCAACACCAGGGGAAACATGAACAATGACGAGATGTTAAAAAAGAGCATGGTAGAACAGGCTACAGAATGTGAAAATATAGATAACAATGGCTACATACTTGAGAATAAACCAGTTAGCCACTAAAATTTTGGACAAGCAATTTAAGAAATTTTCTAATACTCAAAATTAATGCCTGTAAGGAGGCTTGCCGAGCAATACTGATCCAAATCTGAGGCTATGAAAATAGTGTGGATACTCATCGTAGGTTTGAGTTAGAAGAGCTAACCCCAAGGAAGAGAATTATTGAGGTAGTGAGTGAGGGGGGGAGGAAGAAGAGTAGTGAGGTTGTATTGAATTCGAATGAAGACACTGCTACACTTAAAGTGAAATCACCTCCTTCCTTCCCACAAAATTTCAAAAAACAGAGCAAGGATGAATATTTTGGTAACTTTCTTTCTCTCATTAAACAATTCACATTAATCTGCCTCTTGTTTATGTGTTTAACGCAATCTCAAAATATGTAAAATATGTGAAGGAGATCATAGCAAATAAGAAGAGGTTAACATAATATGAAATAGTGGCACTTAATGAAGAGTAAAGCCCATAATTCAAAATAGGTTTCCTACTAAGCTGAAGGACCTAGGGAGTTTCACGGTACATATCACTATAGGTCAAAGCATTCATGACTAGGGGTTGTGCGATCTTGGTGCCAGCATTAATCTCATGTCGACATCTCTATATATAAAGTTGGGGTTATGTAGTCCTAACCTACAACCATCATCCTAACAACTTGCAGATCGATCCTTTGCCAGATCGAGGTGAATATAGAAGATGTGTTGGTTCAATTGGGGTCATTAATATTCCCTAGCTGACTTTGCGGTGCTATATTTTGAATGAGACCTTGAGGTTCCATTCATCCTAGGTAGACCTTTTTTGGCTACTATGTGTGCATTGAAAGATGTAGCTAACAATGAGAGCACATGATAAAGATGAGATGTTTGATGTGTACCGAGCATTGAACTTACCTGCAGTATATAAAGAAGTTTCGACCATCATGGTCATATATATTGTTAAAGCTCATTACATCGCATCTATAGACCCACTACAGAGAGTTTTGGTTGGAAATGACATCTACGGTAGTGGTGAGGCACAAGAAATTGTAAAGTTCTTAAATATGTGTAGTTTGGGGATATCAAAAGATAGGTGGAACCTTTAAATAGAGTATTGGGGTCTCCCACTTAAGTCGTCAATTGAAGATGCCCCTAAGATTGAGCTAAAAGTACTCACTTCTCAGTTGAGGTATGCCTCTTTAGGAGACAATACAACTTTACCACTAATTCTTTCTGAAAATTTGTCCGAATTGCAAGTCAATGCAGCTTTAGCAATCCTAAAAAGGAGAAAGGGATCTATTAGATGGCAGATGTCTGACATACATGGATTAGTCCAGTGTTATGCCTGCATAACATTTACATGGAGGAAGTAAATAAACCATGTGAACACCACCAACGCTATTTGAATCAATGTAGAGAGAAGAGAGGTAATCAAGTGGTTAGATGTTGGGATAGTATACTCGATATCAGATAGCAAGTGGGTGAGTCCGGTTCAATGTGTTCCTAAAAGGAGGGCATGATTGTGGTGACTAACCACAAGAATAAGTTGTTCCCAACAAGGATAGTCACTGGATGGTGGATTTACATGGATTATCATAAACTGAATAAGGCTATCAGAAAGGACCACTATCTAGTCCCCTTTATCAATCACATGTTGGACATGTTAGTAGGGCAACAATACTATTGTTTCTTAGATGGTTATTCTGGATACAACAAAATTGTGATTGTGCCAGAGGATCAGGAAAAGACTACATTCACTTGTCCCTAAGGAACATAAGCTTTCAAGTGTATACCTTTTGAACTTTGCAATGCGCCGGCCACTTTCCAGAGATGCATGATGGCAATTTTTCATGATATGGTGGAGGATTTTGTGGAAGTATTCATGGCTGATTTCTCATTTTTTGGTGAGTCTTTTGAATTTTGTTTACACAATCTTAAAAGAGTTCTTGTTCGTTGTGGAGAGACAAATTTGGTGCTAACTTGAGAAAAGTGTCATTTCTTAGTTTTAGAGGGCATGTTTTTGGTCACAAAGTCTCGAAAAATGGGCTAGAGGTTGATACAGCTAAAAGTGAACTGATAGAGAAACTGTTGTGTTCTATTTTGGTGAATAAAGTAAGAATTTCTCTTGGGCGTGCTGGATTCTATAGGAGGTTCAATAAAGACTTCTCAAAGACTACAAGACAATGTGTAGTCTATTAGAAAAGAAGGTGAAATTTGAACTTTATGAAAGTTGTATTAGAGCTTATGAGGTGTTGAAGAAGCCCTTATCTATATCACTCATACTTGTGACCTATCATTTGAGCTCATGTGTGATGCAATATAACAATGGGTGTAGTGTTTGAACGGTGAAGAGACAAGGTGTTCCACTCAATCTATTGCAAGCAAGACCTTTGACTTTGGACATAAAAACTACATAGTGACTGAGAATGAGATGCTTGCTCTAGTATTCACCTTCAACAAGTTTAGATAATATTTGGAAGGTACTAAAGTTATTGTCTATACTAGCCATGCTGCTGGTACCTATTCAACAAGAAGGATTTGAAGCCAAGGCTCATTCAGTGGATTTTGCTTCTCCAAGAATTCAATCTAGAAATCAAAGATAAAAAAGGCACAAAAAATCATATTGTCGATCACCTATCAAGGTTGGAGGATTCATCACATGTGCAAAGTGAAATATAGATTTGTGAGGAATTCCCAGATAAAAACTTATTGGCTTTAGACATTACTCAAGTTCCATGGTATGCAAATATAGTAAATTTGTTGGTAAGTGGGATCTTTCTACCGGATAAGCAACTCAATAAAAGAAGAAGTTGAGTCATGATGCGAGGTTCTACATATGGGATGAGACAATCTTTGTTTAAGGAAGGGACATACAACATAGTGAGAAGATGCATTCCAGAAAATGAGGTCACGTGGGTGTTAGAGAGTTTCCACTCATCACCATATGGGGGTTATCATGGGGGTGAGCACACATCTAATAAGGTGCTTCAAATTGGATTTTATGGTCCCACATTGTTCAAAGATGATGTATACTATGTGAAGGAGTGTGACCAATGTCAAAGGTTGGGTTCTATTTCGAGAAGACATGAGATGCCGCTGAATATAATCCTTGAAGTAGAAATATTTGATGTGTGAGGTATTGACTTCATGGGTCTGTTCCCACCATTGAATGGGAATCAATACATACTTGTGGCGGTGGATTATGTGATTATGTGAGTTGACGCTATAGCTCTTTTGATCAATGATTCAAATATTTTCATCAGGTTCATAAGAAAACAAATATTCACAAGATTTGGGACTCCAAGAGCTATAATCAGTTATGGAGGAAAACACTTCATAAATCAGTTGGTGAGAAATATATTACCTGAATATGGGATTCGCCATTAGGTGTCTACAACATACCACCCGTAGACTACTAACCAAGTAGATGTATCAAATAGAGAGGTAAAGCAGATCTTGCAAAGGAACATCAATGCACAAAGAAAATATTGGGCTGAGATGTTTGATGATGCACTATAGGCATACAAAATGGCCTACAAGACACCAAGAGAGACTTCTCCATGTAACATGGTATTTGGTAAGGCTTTCCATCTTCCAACGGAATTAGAACATCAAGAATATTGGGCGATCAAGAATCTGAATCTTGACCCCAAGTTGGTCGATAAGAAGAAGTTAGGACAACTGCATGAACTCGAAACATTTAGGCTACATGCTTATAAGAATTCCAAGCTTTATAAGGAAAAGATGAAGAGGTGGCATGATAAACACATCGTCTTTCACACTTTCGAGTCCAGCCAAAAAGTCCTACTATACAACTCTCGACTGAAGTTGCTCCCTAGAAAATTGAAGTCTAAGTGAAGAGTTCCATTTGAAGTGGTGATGATGATGCATCATGGTGTTATGGTGCTAGGAAATAAAGATAAGAGCTTCACGTTTTTAATTAATGGACAATGTGTCAAACATTACTTTGAGAATGATGTGGATCAATGTCATGACCCAGGAGTACCCCGTAGATCTGAGCTATATGAGGTGGTTAAAGGATAAAAAGTACTTATATAGGTCTAAATAAACAATATAAAATGACCTCACTTCAAACTAACCTCAGAAGGAATTACCTAATTTACCCCTCCCTTGGCCGAGACCCAGGTAGAATTGCAGGCATTACCTATGCCTGCGACCTACGTTCCATGGATGGGCCTACTGGCCGTCCTTCAGGTCCATAGGTCATGACCTACAACATGAATTTTAGGGCTTGACCCACGAGACCCATCTACGGGGTGTGGGTCTACCAATTGACTGTAGGTGCCATCCGTAGTTGGCCCTTTTTGGGCAATCTTGGGGGTTAGGATTTAGGGTCCTCCTCAAGGGCCCTTGGTTGGTCCTTGGGGGGGGGGTCGTACCTTGACGTTTAACCCCTAAACCCCTCATCCTAAGTTTGGGAAACCATTTTACACTTCTAAACCACATATCAAACTCTAAAACTCTCACGGAAGGCTCTAGTTTCAACTACTAGTTTTTTGGGTGTTACAATCAAGATCAAGAAATGCTCCACTTGACTGATGAGTATGCCACGAGATGGGTCGAGCTGCAATGTTAAACCAGGCGCTACACAAAAGGAAATCCGTGACCTTGTGTATTAGATAGGTGTTTATTTTTGTTTTTTTATATTATTTTTATTTTTAGATCTTGGTTCAAATTTTCATTTGATTTTAATAGTTAGGAGTTAAAACAATAAAAATAAGAAAAGATGAGTCGAGCCACACCAAAACTAAGGCAATGGACGGGAGGCAACCCATTTTTCTTTATAACTTTTTGTTGTGTTTGTTTCAACTGTACGGTTGATGGAGTTTTTCGGACTATAAAATGAAGAATGTAAGTAAGTACCCTTTGGAACTCAAAAATAAAAGACCGATTTTTTGGCAAAAATAGAGAACTCTGTATGGGGACCATGTCGCGAACCTTGGTCATTTAATTTCGACAAGAATTATTTTCTTCATCACAATATAAGGTAGTATGTATCAAATCCGTGTCATGGACCTGGAGAAAAAATTCTCCTCTTTGATGGGAATTAATTCCCAAATTAACACAATGAAGTTTGTTTCATTGGAGTGTCGCAGACCTGATATCATTCTTTTGTTTTTCATTAAACTGACGGGTTTTGCCCTTCTGTTACTTGCCAAACCCAATCCAAACTCCCCTTTTACTCCCAAATTCACCAAATTCTCCCATTTTCCACATAAATTTCACCTGATTTCCACTCCTCTCTCAACTCTAACAATTTTATTGCATCAAATCCATAAAGCGGAGGTAATTCTACCATCAATTCTTGCTAAGCGTTCTCTTCTTCATCACTAAAAGGAATGTTTCTAACTAATTTCTTACCTTCTTGGACAATGTTGTGGACTTCAAAATTATGCATGAAATGACTTGTGATTGTGTGTGACTATTTTCTTGGGAAAAGAGATTAAGTTATTGCACCTATCATATTGTACCCTTGAATGTCAACCCCCACACCCTAATTTTCTTGAGGCTTAAGAATTATTTTTTTGGTTAATCATCCTTGAAATGTTTGTACAATGTTTCCATGTATGTTGTGTGAAGTGTTGAGTAGCGTAAGTACACCCTTCATGATTGAATACAACATGTCGTCTTAAATGACTAAATTGTATATAGAATTTACGACGTAGTTGGGATAGTTACACTTTTTGTATCGAATTCTTGAGTAGATTCAATGAAGTTGGGCCTTATTCTTGTAAAAAGTATCACCTTGAGCTATATATGAATTGCTTGAACGTGTAAGGGAAGTCCGAGTACCTTCGTGTTTTGGTAACTACGTGTTCAAATAATGAGTTTCATGTGGTCTCTTGATCACCCACACCCCTTGCTTGTCACGAGATTTGTCTTGGGCTGATTAAGTGTTTTATTTTTGGAAGCAAGCCATGTGTGGATCTCAACGACCGGGAAAGGAAGTGGCATCCTCAAGCCACTGAAAATGCGTTTGAATTAGTAGAAATGTTCCTCCCACACTGGTAGTCCCTGTGGACAGACTCACCTCTTAAGCTTAAAAGTGGTTTCCAAAGAAGGGAAGAACAAGTGGAAAAAGCACACAAACGTAAATTCCTTCTCGGACGTGTGCATAGAGCCTGACAACTTGGAAAGGGACTTCCCTCAAATCATGTGGTGGATTCGGGAGCTCTACATAGAGTTAATTATCACGCCCCGAGGCTAGTCCCTTGACGTAACACAGGACCTAGGATCACGAGTGACCCCAAGCTAACCCCGTGTCTCGCATATCATAAGCATACTATAAAAGTTACTGAATAAAACAAGTACTATGCGGAAGCTAAAACAATAGTTAACTGAAAGTGGGAGAAACCCATCTTAGTTGGAATATATAAAACATACTAAGAGTTTACTAATACTGAAAAATAAACTTAAATCAAGTTGAATCTACCACTATGTTTGAAAATCCTCTAACTGAGTTGAGTTGTTTGGACATTCCCCCCAACTAACTCTAACAAAATTTAAAACCGAAAGTAAAGACTAAAATGAAGCATGTCTATTGTCCTCAAAATATGAGAACTCGCCACTAAAGCTGCTGAATGCAAACCGAGAATCGATCTATTCGTGATCTGGATGTTGAGTACCTGAACCTACATAATAAAAGGATGTAGCGCAGAGTATGCGTCAGGACTTGGAATGTACTGATCATGCAAAATATAGATACTAAACTGAACAAACATGGGTGAGCTGAACAAAGCATTATTGAGCAATGATATAACATGAAACAAGATATAGATATGTACTGTAGTATAACTGAAAAGAACTGAACTGAATGCAATGACGAAGTGCTAATCATGAAGATAACATGCTGAACAATAAAGTACTATAAATGCTGAAAACTTGGTCAAATGCTCTAAGAGTTTGATCGTGGAAGCTACTATTAACCGACATAAACCATGGGAGCTAAACGTGGAGTCTGATGTATACGCCCTATCTAGAGGACCCAATATACCTTGTCAGGGGTATAAAGGCATGACTGACGTGATCACTAAATTAGAAGCCCAACAGAGGGGACTTATAAACCTACGGGGGCAAGTAGTTCTGGGACTATGAGGGTATGCTGAACCCTAGTCCAACTCGGTGCTAAGTCTCCTCCAAATTGAATATGTATATGATATAAATGTACTAAAATACTGAATAGCTCAAAATGCTGACATGCAATCTAAGAATGCAATATTTATGTAGTGATAATGTGACATTCAAAATCTAGAGCATAATTATCTATTTAACTAACCTAGAAAGTATAATTCATGAACTAAGAGAATTCATACAAACTAAGGTTCTGAGTTTCATATTAAGAATTAAGCAATATTTTGATTAAGAGTACTATAACAGCTAAATCACAACAATTCTCCAAGGTTTTACAAATCCTAAGTCTAAACAAGTTGTGCAGAATCAAGGAACTGACTGAATTCTAGGGACCTATTGGATGAAAGGAACCCACCAGTGAAATCCCACCTCTGCTTGTTCTTGAAAGAAAATGGCGTCACTTTCTCCTTTTTTTCATTCTAATTTGGATTATATTTGGAGAATAAGGGTTATGGGTATGTATGACTATGTGATTAGACTTATTTTGTGTAAAACTTCATAGTTTAGTCATCAAACAACGTATTTTAAGTGCCCCAACGCATAGGGAAAAGTCCAAATGACTGTGATATAAATGCTGACGAAGCCCATCCACGGAGGGAACGACGGTCCGTCATTTGGACTAGAAATAGTTGTTTGGACTACAAACAGTCGTTTGGGGTCGTCGTTCGTAGCTGCCCAATAGGCTTTCACTAAAATGAGCAAACTTTTTACTCCGAGATTGGATTTTAGCAAACTCGGTGGAGTTAGAAAGAGGATTGAATTATCTTTCATTTCAAAGGTCATGGTCCACCTAATTCATTTTGTGCTAAACGATATGACCGTTTGAAGTTTACCTAACAACTATTTTCCTCTGAATAACTGTCGACCCTCACTAACGGTCACACCTACAGTCCGTAGATCCAACTGCGGACCGTACTGGTTGACCGTGGGTGGGATCACAGACGTAGGTCTCATCTTTTGATTTTGAATTTCCCCTAAGTCTGGGACATAACGACGGATCAGAACCCCACCTACGGTCTGTGGTTCTACCTACGGTCCGTGGGTGGTTTCGTTGGTACTGGCACCAGATCCTGGAAAACTGCATTTTTCTATCTTCTCGAATACAAGGTGTTACAATATCTTCCACTTGGGAACATTCGACCTCAAATGATGTCTAAGCAAGCTGAGTATGAAGGGAAGGAGATGAAATCCCTACCACTAATTACTAGACACTGATATCTGACTAAATTGAGTTCCATGAACATGCAAATATGCTGAAATGCAAGAATAACTAAGGGAACAAGATATTGAGATTGAATTACTCATGAGCTAGCTGAGAGGCTGGAGAGGAACTATTACCTCAAGCTGAAATGGAGTCGGAAGGAAAGAGGTGAGGATACTTGGCAATCATGGCTGCTTCTACTTCCTAAAGAGCTCCCTCAAGTATAAGTATTCAGGCAGGTTATTGAAAGCCTGTCGAAGGAATCCATTGGAATACCCGTTAGCCATGAGGGCGTGTAGGGCAGACCCGAATAGTAGAATCTTTCATTAACTATTGCCAGGACTGTTTGTACTTGTAAAGGCACCTTGAGTTAAAACTGAACGACCCTTCGAAACTTTGGTATTATAAGAACTAATTTTGGTAAATCCAAGGTTGTTACTAGAAGACCTATCCAGTGGGATGAAATTGATTTCCCGCAAGAGTGGGTTATTGAAGGAGCAGCCCAACCAAAAGATAATATTAATGATGAGGTTACAGAAATTGAATAGTTTAATGATGGAACTGTTAAAATTAAATTTTCTAACCCTACCGCTATGC
This sequence comes from Solanum chiquidenum, assembly GCA_029582725.1. Lineage (NCBI taxonomy): Eukaryota > Viridiplantae > Streptophyta > Magnoliopsida > Solanales > Solanaceae > Solanum > Solanum chiquidenum. The sequence goes on from JAJOOS010000488.1 coordinate 27,236, forward strand.
ATAATAAAATTGATAACTATAGCATGTCTTCTAGAATTTCTAGGTCTAACTCTTCTTATATATCTCCTGTTGATTATATTGTTCAGGTTCCTTCTAGAGCATCTACTTCTCAAATTAGAGAAAATTATAGATGTGACAATATAAAAATTGATAAGGATAATATTGCTAGACCTATGCCTAGGCCCAGTTCGGACTTAGATATAACTGAGTCTGAAATGAATTTTCCAGATGGATTTTCTACATAAAATGGTTTTATGATGACTGAAAACCAAATTGATTTTAGTCCGGGTTCACCGGGAGAGAAAAGATTTCTTAAGAATTTCAGAAATCTAGATGGAATCCTTTCAGAAAATGGTTCTTTAAAAATTTTAGTATAGAAGAAAAGATTGGTTTTCAAGAATAATTTTATAATGATCTTATTAAATCAAAGAAAAATGTTTTAATTGCTTTTGTCCCATGGTTTATGACCAAACATGTTCATAACTTTATCTCTATGATAGAAAGATATTCTACTTTAAGCATTGGGGAAGTTACAAAATCTGTTTTTCCTCCTTTACAATCCTTCCATAATAATAAGGATGACAAAATCGTCAATTTTAATGCTTTTTTAGAACTATTTGATGATAATACCGCTTTACTTACTACTCAACATATTAATATCATGATTAAGCATCATAATTCATCTATTTGAGCATATTACTTCTATTCATGACAAAGTTGATAAGCTACTTTCTAGACTCAGTTCCAATTCTAAAGAAAAAGAGAAGGTAACACATACTAGTATCCATCCTCCCTAGAGATCGGTGATTTCAAGTTAAAAGATTTTTCAGACCTGGAGGATTTCTTAGAAAAGAGATTTAAAGGCAGTAATCTAAAGCCTTTGAAGGTTAATAACCTTTCAGGAGGAGAAAGCAGCAGTAATAAAAAGGAGTTTTATGATGAAATTAATAAAAGCACAAATATATATGCTATAAAACAAGTTCAAAGGATGTACTACTATCCTAGGCCTACTCCTCAGGATGTGCTCTTGGAAGAGCATGAACATATTAGAACTAATAGTTATAATGGGAAAGAAATCTATGAATGGAACATAGATAGTTATACGGATAGACAAATTTATACAACTGTACATAAAATTCTCATGTACAACACTATTTGTAAGGCTAACAAGAATAGTGATAAAACTATTGTTGATATGATAACAGCGGGGTTTACTGGCCAATTAAAAAGCTGATGCGATAACTATCTCAACCAAGAGCAAAGGGATAAAATCCTCCAAGCGGTAAAACAGAAAAGAGAACAGGATTTTACCCAAAATGTTGTTTATACCCTAGTTCTTAATATTATACAACATTTTTCAGGAAGATGGTCGGATAATAGCGAGACCATAAGGACCTTGCTCCAAAACATGAGGTGCATGACTCTCACATCTTTTAGATTCTATAAAGATGTTTTCCTTAGCAAGGTTATGGAGTTGCCAGAGTGTAATAGCACTCATTGGAAATCCAAGTTTATAGATGGATTACCGACTCTTTTGCAGAAAGAGTTATAGGAGAAAGCCATAGTATTAACTATGCTGATTATACCTATGGAAAACTCATAAGTGCTTGCGTATAAGAAGGACTTTCTTTATGCAATGAAATCAAGTTGAATCAACAGATTAAAAGGCATCGTCTTAATGAAAGACAACAATTGGGAGAATTTTGTGAACAATTTTCCTTAAATATCCCTAAAGCAAGTTCCAAAGATAAGAAGCCTTCTTCCAAGAATAAGAATAAATCTTTCAGAAAGGATTATAAGGAATGGAAGAAAATAAGGATCGAAAGGAAAGAAAGAAGAGCTGAACCTTATAAGAAAAAGAAGAGATTTTATAAATCTAAATAAAAATTTGACAAATTTGATACTTGCCACAAATATGGTAGATTTTGTCATTATGCTAAGGATTGCAGAGTCAAGGAAAAGATCAAAACCCTTGATATTGATGATAATATCAAAGAATCTCTCTTTAAGATCATGCTAAATTCGGATTCAGAAAGATCAGAAGCTGAATACAGTAGTCATGATGAGTCCTCTACGAGTGAAGATCTTAAAGCCCTTCACCAAGATGATTATATGTCTTCAGATGATGATTGTTTACCTTGTCAACAAGGGTTAGAATGCGAAAATAAAGGGGAGGAAGATGATCTTTATAAGATCTATTCCTAGTTCAAGGAATTGAGCATCAATGACATTCATAATGACAAAGTTATAGAGCTCCTGCAAATTATAAAAGATCCAGAGATATGAACTCAGATTATTGATAAAATCAGTAATGCTTCCACCTCTAAAAATCATATCACAGAAGAAATCCCTACCAGAGAAGGTTCATACACCATGACAGAAGTTAAAAATCTCCTGATAGACAGAAGAAAACTTTTAATTTCTCCTACTACCATCAGTGATCTGAAGCAAGAGGTTAATAACCTCAAAGAAGACATTCAAAGGTTAAAAGAAAAGAATGTCACTATGGAAATTAGACTTGATAATATCGAAAGTCTAAGAGAGATGAGTAATAGCACAGGTTCTTCTTCTTATGAAGAAAATAGGAAAGATCTTGATTTTCTAAAAACTCTTAATTTTAGTAATAATAAAGAAGATTTCTTACAAAGTTTAAAAGCTTTCACTTCCCAAAAGTTTTATACTAAAATTACTCTTCTTATAGATTATAATTACAAAAAAGAATTTACTGCTCTTATAGACAGTGCTGCTGATTTAAATTGCATTCAAGAAGGGCTTATTCCTTCGAGATATTCTCATAAAACTACTCATAGCCTCAAATATGCAAATGATAGCAAAATGGGAATTGAATATAAATTGCCCAAAGCTTTTATATGCAAAGGGGAAAATTGTATTCCTCAAAATTTTGTTTTAGTAAAAGACATTACTAACCAAATTATTTTGGGAATTCCTTTTATAAATGATATTTTTTCCCCTTACTTATTGGGACAAGAAAAAAATCATTGGTACTTGGAATGAAAAACCTTTTATATTAGAGTTTATTACAAAACCGTTTACAAGAATGATAAATGAACTATCTTCAAAATTGATTTTGAAAAAGAATCAAATCAGTTTTATAAAGGGAGAAATTAATAGCATTGAGATTGATAATATTCTCCAAAATCCTAAATTAAAGGATAAGATTGCTATTTTGAAAAATCAGTTCTACATTGATAGCTGCGGAGATCACCCAAATGCTTTTTGGAACAGGAAAAAGCATGTAGTTAGCCTCCCTTATGAGGATAACTTTATTGAGGATACTATTCCTACTAAGGCAAGACCTTGCCAGATGAATTCTGATTATCTGGAGTTATGCAAAAAAGAAATTGATTCCTTTCTTCAAAAAGGCCTTATAAGGCATTCCAAATCTCCATGGTCTTGTACAACTTTTTATGTTAATAAACGCACTGAACAAGAAAGAGGTGCACCCAGATTGATAATTAATTATAAACCTCTTAACAAAGCTTTGAAATAGATCAGGTACCCTATCCCTAATAAAAAAGATTTATTGGATAGAGTTTATGATGCTATCATATTTTCAAAATTTTATTTGAAATCAGGTTACTGGCAGATTCAGATAGCTGAGTCAACATATTTAAAGCTGCTTTAATGTCCCTATTGGTCAATATGCGTGGAACGTTATGCCATTTGGTTTGAAAAATGCTCCATCTGAATTTCAAAAGATTATGAATGATATTTTCATGCCTTATAGTAATTTCATAATAGTCTATATAGATGATATTCTTGTATTTTCCAAAAACATGGAAACTCATTTTAAACACCTTGATCTATTCAACAAGATTATTATTCAGAACGGCCTGGTGATATCCAGCCCCAAAATGCCTTTATTTCAAACAAATGTTAGATTTTTGGGTCATAATATTGAAAGAGGTAATATTAGCCCTATTAATAGAAGCATTGAATTTGCATCAAAATTCCCTGATATTATGACTAATAAAACATAGCTACAGAGATTTCTTGGAAGTCTCAACTTTGTTGCTCCTTTTATAAAGGATTTAGCCAAGGACACCGCTATCTTATATGACAGGTTAAAAAATAATCCTAAAGCCTGGTCAGATGATCACACCTCAACAATTAAAAGAATTAAGGCAAAGGTTAAAAACCTTCCGTGTCTTACTCTGGCAAACCCAAGTTGGGAAAAGACTGTTGAAACAGACGCGACCGACATAGGATATGGTAGTATCCTGACACGATATTTTCCGGTTAATAAACGACATTATATTATTCAATTTTACTCTGGCAAATGGAATTATGCCCAGAAAAATTACGCCACTATAGCAAATGAAATTTTGGCAATAGTAAAAAGTGTTTTAAAGTTCTAAGGAGATCTTTACAACCAATTTTTTTTTGATAAAGACTGATTGCAAAGCGGCTAAATTTATGTTTAATAAAGATTGTAAGCATTCTAAACAAATGTTTGCAAGATGGCAAGATTTATTAGCACCGTTTGATTTTGATATTCATCATAAAAAATGTTCAGATAATAGTTTGCCTGATTTCCTTACAAGAGAATACTTAGACTAATCTTTGTTTTTTCTTTCAGGATGAGACCTTCGTGGCCTCTGCCCTCAAGGAGGAGAAGAGGAAGAACATGAGCTGGTAGAGGTAATATCCTCGCTCAAATAGGAAAGCAAACATTGGTAGCAGTAAATATTTCTTTTACAAGTGGTTTTAATACGAACCATCCGATGTACGATGAATTTTTTGATTTCATGCAATCCAAGAAAGAAAAGAATAATACTCCTCCATCTTATTCCACAGTTCTCGCAGATGAAGAGAATACATAAGTATTCGACCAAAATGATAAAAAAGAAGTCATACTTCTTCTTGTACATAGTAACTTGCGATGAAAAAATGATCCATGACAATTAATGTCGAGATATCTGGATTCAGTCTTTTATACTACACCTGCTTATAAATACAAAATGCATTATGAGATGATACTCTCAACAACAGGGTCGGGTGAATTTCAGCATTTTTACCCAGCCAATACAAGAAAAGTTTATAACTTTTTAAAAATATTATAAAGAAAGTTATGACTCCAGAAGAATGGGGAATGAGCCCTTTGAAGGAAAATGATTATATCCATCCGGAACAAAAGATTGTAGTAAAATATAATTACTGGGATTATGTGAATAGCTTTATTAAAGCTTTATTATATGTAAATGCTAATAGAAAGAATTCCTAGTTCATAAAAACATGCTCCCA
>JAJOOS010000488.1:35000-51088 GCA_029582725.1 Solanum chiquidenum
CCTAGGGTAGATGGAGCGTTAGGCACTGATGCCTTCTTCCGTCCTTTATTGGGTCCTATGATGATTGATAAGGAGAATGAAATGTTCACTAAGTTTTTGAAATTGAAGTCGCATGTGTTCCAGGGTTTTGAGAGTAAGGACGCTTATAAGTTCATTTTGGATTGTTATGACAGGCTCCATAAGTTGGGTATTGTACATCAGGATTGGGTAGAGTTGTGACCTTCCTACTTCAAGGTGAGGCTGAGAGGTGGTGAAGGACCTATGTGGAATGCAGATCGTCAGTTTTGCCCCCACTCACTTGGACACAATTCCATGCTCTGTTTTTGGAAAAATATGTGCCCCATAATCTGAGGGATCGCAAGAAGGATGAGTTCATGGCTTTGGATCAGGGTGGTATGTTTGTAGCTACTTATGAGGCTAAATTCCATGCATTGTCTAGATATGCTACACAATTTAGTAACTAATGAGGAGGAGAGGATTTGTCTATTCGTCAGGGGCATGAACTTCGAGTTACATGTATTGTCTGTTCACATGACCTCTGCAGGGAAAAGTTTTAATGAAGTGAGATTTTGTGAAAAAAGTGGAAGGAGTTAGACGTGATAGGTAGGCCAAGGCTTTGGCTAAGACACCCAAGAGCACATGTAACTTTCAAGGTTCTTACTCCAGAGGTTCAAGTAGGCCGACACTTGTTGCCCGACCAATTCAGTCAGCCCAACCTGCTTTAACAAGTAGTTATTCGGGAACTCCACCATATAATTTTATTAGGGATATCCAAGACGTCGCACCTTCGGCGGGTAGCAGGCCATCTTTTGACCGTACGTGTTATAATTTTGGAGAACCTGGTCATATGAGAAGAGATTGTCCCCAACTACGCATGTTGGATTCCGTACATCAGCAGACTAGAGCAGTCGTATTTGCGGGCAACGGTAATAATGGTAGCGGGCGTCCACAAGGTGGGCGAGGAGGGAATCAACGAGGCCCTGGAGGCCGGGGAAATGGTAATGCAGGAAGAGGAGCAGTGCAGCCAGGCAAGAAAGTTGTCCATCAAGATGACAGGGCTCAGTGTTATGCCTTTTCGGGAAAGACCGAGGCTGAGGCGTCAGATGCAGTAATCACAGGTACTATTCTTGTATGTGACCGGATGACTGTTGTTTTGTTTGATCCGGGTTCTACTTATTCATATGTGTCACGACCCGAGCCTACACCTCGGACGTGACACAGCGTACAAGACTCTGAAAAGCCTCATACAAGCCTCATAACATTCATAACATAAGACATAAGAAAATGGTACAAAATTTAAAACATTTATCCATACAATCGAAGTCTTTATTTAAAAACAAACAGCGGAAGTCTAACTTGTCTCACATGGCCATCTTATAAAACTTTAGAATCAAAGACAGGGTCACAGCCTTTCAACATAGTCCAAAACGTAAAATGACATAAAAGAAACTAGAAATGACAACTCTCGTCCTCGAACCATGAGGACTAACCAACTGGCTTTGGAGAGAATCAATCCAAGCTTTGAACAATAGAAGTCACCTTATGATTCAGAACCTACACTTTGTAAAAATGTAAAAGAAATATGGGTTAGCACAAATATGTACTAAGTATGATAGCCATGCAAAAATCATGCTAAAAAGGACATTTTGGTTGAAAACCATGCATTTAACAAGTTTGAGAATAATCATACATCTTTAGTAAAGACACATTAGCCAAAAACATATTCATCATGTAACTCATTAGAACATAATAGAACCATCATGAAAGTAACCCTTAGTTATACTTGTGCAATGTATGAATGGCATCCCATAATACCATTCTTACTAAGTACCACTTTGAGGCCACCATAACATTCTTACCATTCTTCATTCTCATCTTTAGTCAATAATCATGGATAAGGAACATTCTCATTTAGTAAGGCATGACAAGGAAAGCAACTCAAGGGTGTTCATTGAAACCCGACCTAACATGGGGAGAGCTTCCATCTTACCTATGTGGGAACATAGTTAAAGGATAAGAAAGATGTTCATTGAAACCCGGCCTAACATGGGTAGAGCTTCCATCTTACCATATTCACTCGGTGTTACGCTTTAAATTCCCGTAGAGTAGTTCATTACTTTAACATTATTACACATGAAAGGTGTCATAAGCCTACCGATTCAAGGTACATTATTTATCACATGAAAGGGTACCATAAGCCTACCGATTCAAGGTACATTATTAGGATAGCTCATTGAATCCTCATGAAAGGGTGCCATAATCCTACCGATTCAAGGTTCATCATTTTCATTTATGGAAGGGTGCCATAAGCCTACCAATCCAAGGTTCATCATTATCATGCATGGAAGGGTGCCATTAGCCTACCGATCCAAGATACATCATTAGAATAGTTCATAGACTCATCATGCAAGGGCTACCACCATTAGGTCTACCGATTCAAGACAAAACTTAGAATACTTCATTAATAATTTATGAAAGGGCTACCACCATTAGGTCCACCGATTCAATGTTCATTAATTCAAGATACATTAGTTACACAAGAAAAGGATGCCCTAAGTCTACCAATTCAAGATGTAACATTACATTGAAGAAACCTTTCACATTATATCATCATCATTCACAAGTATATAATTTAGAATAACCTTTCAATAATATCACAATTGCTTTGTAGACATGATCACATTACTTTCATTGAAATCACAAAGCATACACATAAGCATCATGATTATACATCAATCTTCATGATTTGCCTTTCAAGGCCATGAACCATAATTCACCAACACGCCTACAATACTACAATTTAGGCATGAATAATGACATAATTCAGGTAAATAAACCATGACAAGATCAATTACATAACATTCAACTTACTATAATTCACCTACATCAAAGTCATAAATTAGGGTTATGGGGAGAAGTCATGGATTAAGGGGGGATTTTATCTTAAAACAACCATAAAACAACAATTCAATCTTAATATATGATAATAAAACCATTGAAAATGTTTTGAGAAAGAATCTATGACGTAGAATGAAAACCCTTAGTTTTGGAGAATTTCCAACTTTGAAATTGAAGGTTTGAGGACTTAATGGATGGAAACTTAACCATGAATCAAAACTACCATACCTTGATTGAATATTCCTCACGAAATTGAGTGGAAAAGTTGAGTCCTTGAGCCCTAGACCTTGACCTCTTCTTCTTCTTCAATGGAGGTTTTAGAGAGAGAATATTTGGAGATGAGGTGGTTACTATTTGGGTTTTTGGGAATAATGAATTGTAAAAGGATAGTTAATAGTTTAAAAGTTCTTAAATAAGTCTAATAAATCAATATTAAATGAAACCTAACTTAACTAACCACCCTAGGAATTTATCAAGTTGCCCCTCAAATGGCCGAACCTTGGCAACCTACAAGTGTGACTCACGCCCACCTGACCCACAGACCGTGAGTGAGGTCACGCCCCATCCTGAAGGTCCGTGGTTGGGTTCTACAAGTCTTCTTTTTGGGGTTTTGACCTACAAGTTGGTTCCACGGGGCGTGGATGGACCTATGCCCAATAGGTCCCATCCGTAGGTCCTAACGTTTTTTGGTAGATTTTGGTTCTTGGGGAAACCTTGGGGTTAGACTTTAGGGTCCTCCTCAAGGACACTTGGTTGGTCCTTAGGGAGTCTTACCTTGACGTTTAACCCCTAAACCCCTAAACCTAAGCTTGGGAAACCATTTTACAACATAAAACCCCTCATCAAACTCAACAACTCATACGTAAGGCTCTAGTTTCACCTACTAGTTTTCCAAGTCGTAACAATATGTGTCAGTTCAGTTTGCCTTGGGATTTGATATGATTTGTGATATACTTGATGCCCTCATCCATGTTTCTACCCAGTTGGAGAGTCAGTCATAGTCCCCCATGTATATCGTGCTTGTCATATCTTGCCTATGGGTTTTCAGACTTGGGTTGATTTGGTTATTTTGGATATTAAGGACTTCGATATAATCTTAGGAATGATTTGGTTGCCCCCCTATTATGTTGTGCTTAATTTTAATGCTTGATAAAGGTTTCATCCGTCCTAGTGCTTCCCCATGGGGTGCTTCTGTCTTGTTTGTTAAGAAAAAAGATGGTAGTATAAGGATGTGCATAGACTATCGGCAGCTGAATAGGGTCACCATTCGAAATAAGTATTTGTTGCCTCGGATAGATGTTCTTTTAGACCAATTGCAGGGTGTGCCAGTTTTCTCTAATATTGAACTAAGGTTTGGTTACCATCAGTTAAAGATTAGTCCTGAGGATGTACCCAAAACGGCATTCAGGACCCGCTATGGGCACTATGAGTTTTTAGTGATGTATTTTGGATTAACCAGTGTGCCTGCAACCTTCATGAGTCTGATGAATGGTGTGATTAAACCATTCCTAGATTCGTTTGTTATTGTCTTTATTGATGACATTTTGATTTATTCTGAAAGTGAGGAAGAGTATGTCGACCATCTTCGTATAGTTTTTGGTGTCCTTGGGAAACAAAAGTTGTATGCAAAATTTTTCAAACGTGACTTCTAGTTGACTTCAGTTGCCTTTTTGGGGAATGTAATTTCAAGAGAAGTGGTAATGGTAGATTCCAAAAGATTGACGCGGTTAAGAATTGGGTCCAGCCTACCTTGGTAACTGAAGTTAGGATTTTTGTGGGGCTCGCTAGCTACTATCATCGGTTTGTGAAAAGCTTTGCTTCTGTTGCCACGCATTTGACAAGGTTGACCAAAAAGGAGGTTTCTTTCGAATGGAAAGAAAAAGGTGAGGAGAGCTTTTAGAAGCTCAAAACTCTTCTGACCACAGCACATATTTTGGCACTACCGGTGGAAAATAAGGATGTCATTGTTTATTGTGATGCTTCACATTCGGGTTTGGGTGTTGTGATGATGCATGATAAGAATGTCATATCTTATGCATCGCGACAGTTGAAGGTGCATGAGAGGAATTACCCAATATATGATTCAGAGTTGGCAGCGGTAGTGTTTGCTTTCAAGATCTAACGGCATTACCTTTATGGTGTCAAGTTTGAGGTGTTTATTGATCATCGTAGTCTACAACATGTATTCACTCAAAAGCATCTGAATTTGAGAAAGCGAAGGTGGATGAAGTTAATTAAGGATTATGCCGTCACCATCCAATACCATCCGACTAAGGCTAATGTAGTGGTAGACGGTGTGAGCCAAAAGGCGGTAATTATGGGTAGTCTAGCTTGTTTGGGTGTGTTCAAGAGACCTTTGTGAAGGAGATTCAAACCTTGGAGTCTAAGTTCATGCAATTAAGGATCTTAGAGAAAGGTGGGGTTTTTGGTATCATTGAGGTAAAACCCACGTTCATTAAGGAAATCAAGGCCAAACAATTTGAGGATGAGAATTTGAGTGAACTTAGAAAGAAGACAGTGTCTGGTAAGGTACAAGATGTGGTTCTTGATGCGGGTGGTGTGTTCAATTTTAAGGGAAGGATTTGTGTTCCTCGAGTGGATGACTTCATTCAGAAAATGATGACAGAATCCCATGGTTCGTGGTATTCCATTCATCCAGGTGTAACCAAGATGTACCGAGATTTGAAGCGACTTTATTGGTTGTGTGGCATAAAGAAAGACATAGATGAGTTTGTGGCTAAGTTCCAAAACTATCAGCAAGTAAAGTATGAGCACCAAAGGTCTGCAGGTTTGCTTCAGAGAATGCCAATTCCAGAATGAAAGTGGGAAATGATAGCTATGGATTTTGTGGTTGGTCTCCCTAAGACTTTAGGGAAGTTTGATTATATTTGGGTAATGGTGGACATATTGACTAAGTCAGCCCATTTTATTCCAGTCAAAGTAGACTATAATGCTCTGTAGTGGGGTTGCACGGTGTTCCACTCTCTATCATCTCAGACCATGGTACGCAGTTCACATCTAAGTTTTGGGGGAAATTGCATGATGAGCTTGGCACTCAACTTACTTTTAGTACCACTTTCCATCCACAGACGGATGGGTAGTCAGAGAGAACTATTCAAGTGTTAGAGGACAGGTTGAGGGCATGTGTGATTGATTTTGGAGGACATTGTGATAAGCTCCTAATGTTGTGTGAGTTCTACTACAATAATAGTTACCACTCCAGCATTGACATGGCACCGTTCGAGGCAATTTATGGGAGGGTATGTAGATCACCCATAGGGTGGTTTTAGGCTGGAGATGTGAAACCTTTGGGGGTTGATTTAGTGAAAGATGCTCAGGATAAGGTAATAAGCATTTAATCTAAGCTTTTAGCAGCCCAGAGTAGACATAAAAAGTATGCGGACCGTAAGGTAAGGGACATGGCTTTTCAGGCTAGTGAACAAGTTCTTCTAAAAGTGTCACCAATAAAGAGGTAATTAGATTTGGTAAGAAGGGCAAGTTTAGTCCACAATACATTGGACCATTTGAGATTCTTGACTGTGTAGGGCCAGTGGCTTATAGATTGGCCTTACCCCCTATTTCATCTTGAGTTCCTCCGGTGTTTCATGTGTAAATGTTGAAGAAATATCATGGGGATAGAGATTACATCATAAAATGGGACTCAGTATTATTAGACAAAGACCTTCAGTATGAGGAGGAACCCATTGCATATCTTGATCGCGATGTACGAAAGCTGAGGAACAATGAGATTAAGTTCGTGAAAGTTCAACGAAAGCATCTTCTGGTTGAGGAAGCTACTTGGAAAACCGAAAAGGACATGCGAGACAAGTATCCCCAGTTGTTCGACGATTCAGGTACTACTCTAATCTTACTTTAGCCCATTTTTCCTAGTTTGTCACTCGGGGACGAGTGATGGGTAAATTGGTATCTATTGTAACGACCTGTTCTCGTTGTTATTGAAAAATTAGCGGGAAAGAATTGAGTCCAGAAAAACTTTTTGTAGTAACTTGGAAATTTGTAGCCTTGTCCAGATTTAGGCGAAATCTGGGTCACGTAAGGTTTAGGGAAATATGGTCATGGACGGGGAATCTATTTATGATTTTGAATACACGAATGGATAGCTAAGACGTTAAGAAGTCCGTACGACTTTACGAAATCAAATACGGGCGAGCATAACTCTCAAAATTGATCTTGGCGTGAATGGGTAGTTTTAAAACGTCCTGGTTTGAAAGTGGGTTGTGAAATAGGAGCTTGGAACTCAAATTCTGAGGTTCTTTCTCCGTGTAAGACTCTAGGGTGGGGCCGTTGTAGGAAGATTGGGTCCGCCGTAGCGGGCTAGTCACGACTTAAATTGGGGAAAAATCCCAATTTTGTTATTTTTCTGCAAACTTCATTCTTAGGAGTTAGGAGAGTACCCATGACGAGTTCTTGACAGTTTTCCATGACTTTTGGTGCTAAAGGTAAGGCATTTACTCCCCTAATCGATTTTGCGATCCGTAGAACTTAGATTCATGGGTGATTATCATTGGGGGAAGGTTTTGGCCTGAAGTTGATGGTAGGAAAAAGCCCTAGTTGCACATTAGGATCATGGGTTTGGTCTTGGATTATTGGGCTTGTTATAATCTTGGTAAATTAGACCTTAATTATTGATCCATGCGTTATATTAATTGTTTGTATACCTAGAACAAGCGGAAAGAATCTGAAAAGGGAAGGATCAAGTATCTTAGGAGGAGTCAAGCTTGATTTAGAGGTAGGTGATGGTTTGATTTCCTATTTTTGTGATATATGCCAGTTAATTGCTACACTGTATGCATGGATTTATGTGAATATGGAAATGCAAATTGAAACTAATGCAAATAGGTATATGTAGATGAATAATTACATGCCATGAAACCATTGCTTGATTGTATGACTATGAGCATTGTTTATTATGGGTGTGATTGTGATTGTTGTTGTGCTGACTAGATTGGGTCACGTTGTGACACATATATTGGATCGGGTGTCACGTTTTGACACATATATTGGATCGGGTGTCATGTTCTGACATATATATCGGATTGGGTGTTACATTCTGATACATGTATATTGGATTGGGTATCACATTCCGACAAACTAATATTTTGGGCGTGGGTTCCATGAGAAGACCATTGTGGTTATATATGAATGTCTAATTGTTGTTGATATTGGGAACTGTATGTTGCTCTTGGAAGGATACTTGGTCTGTGTATTTAGTAAATCATTGTTTACTAAGTTGTGATTGATTGTTGTATACTGTACTTACAGGAGTAGTTGTGTGATCCTACCAGTACACTGTGTTTGTGTACTTATACTGCACTTGCTCTTTCTTTGTTAAGTACAGTGCATCTTTAGGCGGCTAATGGCAGACCTCATTTAGGAGATCACTGATCGAGATCCAATTCAATGGTGAGCCAGTCCTTCCAGGCTACCATGAGTTCTGATTCTGTTTAGTCCATTCTCTTCGAACTTAGACTAGTTCTTTAGATATTTGTTATGTTTTAGCTTTCTGGGTTGTACCCCTTATTTTTTAGACTTGTCATTATTAGAGTTTTGGTGCATTGACCTTCAGGTTCTAGGCGTTATTTTCCGCAAATGTTTCGTAGTTGTTTTGTTAACTTTCGTAGTTTATGGGAACTCTAGTTTTCTTTAGACATTTAAACATGTTTTCGTATCTTTAAATGCCTAGTTTTTCATTAAGTTTTTTAGTTGGGTTGCAGTAATGGTTCTCCCAACGGAGGGTTAGTGTGGGTGCCAATCACGACGGTCTGGGTCCTGACTGAAAGTGGTAATAAGATATACAATATTTAAAGCTTTTAAAACAGTAGATAACAACTCAAAATATATAAAATACAATAACATACTCTTAACACTTATTTGGGAGACTCTCTAACCAACAACCATCACTATGAGCTATGTGATGATACACCATCTCTCCACGCTACCATAATTGTCCTATACATTACCGAGGTATAGAACACCTCAACTAAGTAGATCCACTAAGCTATACTTAAAAGCAATAAGCAATATTTTGAAAAGTATGACCCTTTACCCATGTTAGCATATATGGTTAATGAGGCTTTTGAGTTGTCTAAACTCATCCCCATATCGGTGTTCATTACTACTCTCAATAATATATAACACATGTTCAATTGTTTAAGTCAGAACTCTTTTTCAATTTAAGGTAACTACTCAAAAGATCCTCTTAAAAGAGGTATTGCTCAGAAACTCCTTATAAACTCATTTAGAAAATGATGTTTCTCTCTTTTAAAAATGTGAAAGTGTTACACTTGGGAATACTTAGTTCCCTTATACTCATTTTGAAACATGAAAGACAACTCTTCTCATTCACATACTCCTTTACTCAAGACTTTGTTCACATCTTTAGTGCATTGCAAAAGGATTCTCAACTTTGACTCAAAAAGACCTCTTGAACTTTCCTCTTAACTTTACTTAAATTTGAAATGTAAATTCGGAGTTGTGATTAGGATATGCATGATCTCTCAAGGATTAATGTATAATTTAAGAGTAAATATCGAAAGGACAACTTAGGTACGATTCGAGGGAACACACACGGAGAGAAGGACGGAAGGGTAAGGGACCTGACAACCCAGGCACACCGAGTGGTGCGGGGCACAACTCCCAAACCTACTAACCAGTGTTTGGGGCACTCCACGTCAGTCCCAAAACTATTGCGCAGTAGGTCTGGCGCTATGGTGGTGCCCCACCCCATGCCCCTGCTCAGGAAATTTGATGAATTTTCTTGATCAATTTCAAGTCCTAACTCTTGAATCAAGTGATTTCATCCAAACTCACTTTGATTAACAAACCCAACATAAAATCAATGAAAACCCACTCAAAATCTACCAATAAATATCACTCATTAACAAGATCCTCACCTGAAGAACTCAAAAACTCCCCATTGTTAAAAAATGGAAGCTAAAACTCAAGAACTTCATCAAGAACCTCAATACAAACGATTTCAAGAATGAATTCATGGAAGTATTACATGTGTGGCGTGTGGGTGAACAAGCCCAACACTATGAGACACTTACATACCTTGAAATAACACTTGTTCTTTGCGAAATCCTCGGTTTCTTGAAAGAACTCTTGGAACTTGACCTTTTCTCCTCTTGAAACTTCTCTCTAAAAACCCTAAGTGTTTTAGGAATGATCAAAACTGATCTCAATTGGGTTAGACCCCTATTTAAGTGAGAAAAACGTTTTTGGCCTAGTGGGGTAGGGAAAAGACCAAGATACACTTTCTTGAAATGGATGGAATTCCTTAACTAGAGAGGTTGCTCTCAAATGGGCATAACTCTTCATTCGAGCTCATAATTTAGCAAACTTGGCGGTGTTGGAAAGAGGACTCAAAGACCTTCGATTTGATAGCTCATGGGCCACCAAATTCTTTATGTGCTTTACGACATGGTCGTTTTAAGTTGAACCAAGTAACATCTCATAGCGAAACTCAATCGGTAGAAAGTTCTCAACTCAACTTCATGTTGGGGGATTCTAGTGACGTTGACATCTAAGAAAATTTTGAATCACTCGGTATAATATTTTTCACAAATAAAGAATGGCTCGAATCTAAACTTAGAGATTTTTTGGATGTTACAATATCTCCACCTTGGGATAATTCGTCCTCGAATGGCGGCTAGACTGACAATGGAAAAGGTTTCCTTTTTACTATCTTTTTGACTTCCGAACTTGCCTATTAACATAGGTGGAACTGATTCATACTATGGGTTTGTAACTGTCTATGGTAGATAAAACAAGAACGATATGAGTTTGAACATATCCAAGCTCCATCTAAAATTATCTCACCTGAGACAAAGGAGATCTAGGCATGAAGTAATAATATGACTATTATGCCTTAAGTAATAATACAAATACTAGCTATCAAGCCTAGAAACACCTCTAAACCATGCCGTCCTTTATGAATACCACATCTCATAAGCAGTACTCATAACTCCTACAAGGGTATACAACTACTCTTACTCAAGTCTGAGTCTAACTATATGTTCTTACCATATTCAAGCCTAACTCAAAGTCACAAAGTATTTAACATAAGGTGATTATTCTAATCTAGATCACAAGATCCGGGTTTTATACCTCTATAGGAAATCTCATCCCAAGAATATTACTCCTTGCTACCCCATGCAACCAACCTCGATTCTTACTCACGAACCACCTAACGCATCATGCATTCAACGACATGCTACCAACGCCAAATTCAAACCTACCACTTAAACCACTCCATGTACTCCTACTTATCAACCTGTATAAGAATTTCTCATTCTGTCATCATCTCTACCAATTGAATTTCACGTATTACTACCAGGAAACTTACTTATTACTCATCGTAAAACCTTATCTCCTTCGTCCACTATATTTACAACCTTAGATGGAATAAACACACCATTACTATCACAATAAGAAATAGAATCCTCTTCTCTATTATCACACAACTACTATCTACAACACTACTCTCAAAATGAAAAAGGATACTCAAAAGAGCTTTAGGGCGAAAGATCATAAACACGATTCATTCGAGAATTTTGATATAAGAATATGCCTGACTTAACATTACTTTTTAGCCATTAGATCAAATCCTAAATTTGTGAGACTAAACATACTATGAGACATGAGTGCTTATATAAATTGGTTCATATCATGAGGCTGATAAGATTAAGATCAATGGGCTAAAGTCTTTGCCCCTTATTCTAAAAAACAGAGCATAGTTGTGCATCTCTCTGAAGTGTATAAGCATAGGTCATGAACACAATTCTGATATAAGAAACATCATCATGATGTTGCAGCGACTGAACTTTTAAGAAATACGCTAGAGTATGAATGGATTTGTATAACACTACAACTCATTCTCAACACATCACTATCTAATTCTCAACACTTGACTTGGTTGCTCATCTCATCATATCCCCCTTAGGTTTGGAGTTGACACTTTAAAGATACGGATCCATTTAATCATCGGTTTATCTCATGGCTACTGAACTCTCCATAAGCAGGTACTAAGTCTTCTACTAAAACCTCTTTGTAATGACTCGGATTCGAAAGGTCATTTTTGATAATTTTGAATAGTCATTTAACTATAGTTAATTAATTTGCGGGTAATATGTTTATTATTAATAATAATGGGCCAAGTCTGAAATATTAAACTAGGTTAGTAGTAATTATTACTTTTAATACATAATTAATTGAGAAAAGAAAATAAAGAGAAGGAAACAATTAACATGTGCATCGGTGGCACAAAGACACAAAAAGGAACAGAGGACATAAGGTCATAAGGTAATCACATCCAAACCTTTGTATTGTTGTATATATATATATATGATAGATATCATATTATTATTTTATTATATTAGTATAGTTGATTGTTAAAGAAAAAGAGAAACAATTATATGGGTTTTAATTTAGAAGAATTGAAAAATTGAATATGTATAGGTCGTTTTTTTTAAATGGAGAACAAGGGTGTTAATGGCCAATCAATATATAATTATTAAGGGCATGATTAGTCAATGATTATTAAAGTAATAAATTGAAATATATGGTGTATCAGTGTAAGGTTTTGAAACAGTAAAAGTTCTCGTGATTTTTTTCGTAATTTACTTCGTTGTTTCTTTGGTTTTCTTATTATTATCATATTATGATTCACGCTTTGATATATTGTTATATGTAATTAATTATTAGGTGTATGGTATTATGTGAATATCATTAGATTATGATATTGGAGGAATTAAGACTTAACCCTAGACTTGAAACTTGGAAAATATGATAGTTGAACTGTTAATGGGCATCAAGATTAACGAACTTGATTATAAATTATAGTGAATTTTAGGTCAAGGCTAACCACATAGTAATGTGGGTGTTTTTAGTTTCGAAATCTTATTGTTAATATGTACTTGAATAGATTGCATAGATATGGAAGCTCAACAAAAAGGGAAGACTCAAGTCCCGGAGTGATTGTTCGGTTATTTGAGTCAAGTGGATTTCTAAACCCTTGTTAAGTGTATAGAATCGTGTATTTCCTTGTGGTATATGTTGGGGAGTAATGTGACTTGGTGATGGGTTGACTTGTCCATATTGAATAATTCTAATGATGAAAAAGGGTAATAAAAAGCAATGTGATTAATTGTTGGTGTGTGATGTGTTGAGAATGACTTGAACGATTTATTGACTCATTGTTTTGTTCATGTTGTACCACAATTGTGTTGTTGTGAATTGTGCATTATTATGAAAATGGTCATCTCCTCATTATTTATGTGAACGTGTCATTTGCATTCTTTCTGAGACATGGTTATGATAAGTGTTATGTGAATTGAAAAAGAATAAGAAATTAAAGAGGATGTACCATTTCGAGGGAGGTGTCGCGCGCCGCGACGGATACTGTTATTGAGGGACATGTCGCACGCCACGACGGATTCTATTATCGAAGGACATGTTGCACATCGCGATGAATTTTATTATTGAGGGTCGTGTCGCACGCTGCGACGGATGCATGAACATATATGTCCCCCATGGGTCCTGGACTGAGAGACAACGGGTGTGTATCGTTTGGTCAAACATGCATCACTATACTTGACATTGCATTTCATTGCATTGCACATCTTTATCATTGGTGAACTTGATCTTCCATGTTGTTGATCTTGTGAGTGCCTTTCTGTGGAACTTGTGATTGATGAATATTGAGTTTGTTGTTGAGGAGATGTAATTGTTAGAGTGTTGTTGAGTTGTATGCTATGTAAATTGTGAATTGCTAGGTTGGGCTGGTTTTATGCAGGTTGTAGTTATGGAGGTTTAGTTGGGGTGGTAGGAGAACCCATATTCTATTCCCTTATCTTGTGTTTAGAAGTTTACTTGTTGATGAGTACCGTGTGGTTTGGTACTCACCCCTTGTTTCTACAATTTTTTTGTAGGTTACGAACCCTGATCTTCGTGATACCTTCTACTCTCTTCTTTTTCGAGGATTCCAGTGGAGATTTGTGAGGTAGCTATTTGTCTTCTCAGCTAACCTTCTTACTCCTATTTATGATTTTGTTTTACTTGAGAGACAACATCATTTGGGACTTGTATATATTTTTTCAATTCTAGTATTTACATTATAGGCTTGTGCACGTGACAACCAGGTTTTGGGGATTTAATTTAAATTAACTTGCTATCCGTATTAGTAATTGTAATTAAACTTCTATTTTTTATTTTATTTCCGCACTTTATCGAAATGATTGGGTTGTAGACTGACTTGTCTTGGTGGGATAAGACGGGTGCCATCACATCCATTTTTGGGTAGTGACACTCTTTCTAAGATTCTTCTTTTAACCTCTGTCATTGGCTTATAAGGTCATTTAATCTGTTTATTAATAATCATACTTCTCCCTCCTAGCCTACCAATAACATCCTTGTATGTTCATATCAACCCAACGGAAGGAAACTTTGAACTATACTAAAGAGGCTAGTCACTAACTATATAAAATCGTTCCTACCAAACACTCAAGGGTAATAAATAGTGCTTACATTAGCCTACTCCACATTGACAACTAAACTATGCTATCTAGGCATAAATGAAAACAATAATCTTAATTAAAACCTCTTCGGACTACATACGATTTATGGTACACTTGTTACTACTCTTGTTAATTTAGTGACTTAGCCACACTCTCTTGCTCTCATATAAGAGTCATAATACCACACTTGTACCACTCACACTTATAAAATGTAACACCTCAATTTCTCGCCTAATTTGTGTCAAACCTACTAGATCAGATCTCAAGCAACATCATCACCCTCATGTTGCCATCCTTTTGATCATGACAATCATCTCACATTCAAGTTTAGTATATATTACTTAACAAGAATATCAATATAATTGATCGCTTACTATACTAACTTACAACTACTAGACGAAATTAAGAAACACTCACCCACTACAGTCTCATGAAAAGTAGTCACTCTTTATCTCTCAGTTCTACATACTTACAATTTACCGCCACATTTCCCTTCACATAACTTAAGTACTATTTACCCACTTACTATAAGTCATTACTTAATTGGTTTTACAATCCTCAAACTACTATAGGGCTCTCCTTTCAAAAAATCATAAGCACATTTTATATCTATCACCTGATGAATACTCTGCTCTTCTATTCAACACCTATACTTCGTCTTCACTAACACAATGACACATCGTCATAAACTCTCTTCTAGTTAAAGTATAATCTAACTTATCCTGACTAGTAACTATCCATCTATCTTATCCTGACTAGTAACTATCCATCTATCTTCTATAATGAACTATATACACAAATTATTATTCCTTAGTCTACTTATAAAGGAAAACTCACCATTAATAACTTAATAGTGAATGACTACAACAAAAAAATGTGCCTTGTCACTACCTCCCTTTTATAGATTACTATACCTCTGCATGCTTTCCTCTAAATCTAGGCACTTCTACTACTACTGCTTATAACATCCTAACTCATACTATCTCTCGGGTGAGCACACTACTCCAGATCTAAAACACACTTCCTCATAAGGGACTAAACTGAAACAAGGTTTAGAGAAGAGAGTACATCTCACTTTTATCTTGAACGCACGATTTGTATGAATAAGAGTGCATTCTTTCGAAACTTAACACTTAAACTCACTCACGGGCTTCTCTCAAGACCCTCTGCAGTCTCATGACTTTCTCAAGATTTTTGCTGAGAGTAACTCATCGACAAGGATCTGTCTTTGCTTTTCAACTACTTTAAGTATTAGGGGTATAGTTGAATGGATATGTTAAAAGCACAAGTTAGAATAAGTTCCTTATGACACAATTCTATTGCATGATTTAGAGTATGAAATAAGGGAAACTTTTCTTAAATATCAATAGTCCCTCATTTATATAAGTGGGGCCCTAACAACCATAAATAAGATCCTACTACCAAGTTTATCAATACCCCAGCCTACACCTTGGATGTGGCCGGCACTCGAGAACCATTGTTGGTCCCTAAGCGAACCCTCATACCGGCTAACTACAAGCAGAAAACTAACTCAATCAATAATAGGCTTAAAACTGAATGAAATTTGTTAACCTTAAATACTCAACTCATAAAGTCTAAAAAATATAATCAAACAACAATACTTATAGTTAGTAAAAGAATTCAAAAGAAAGT